>CAJNDT010006013.1:1262878-1462878 GCA_905221615.1 Symbiodinium sp. CCMP2592 | reverse complement strand
GTGCAGGAATGCACGACCAGCCAGGAGGTCGCAGCCTATGTCTGGATGATGGCGTTTGATTAAGCTGGTGGATGCATGTTGGCGCTCAGTAAAGAAGCTCGTCCAGGAAGACTGGCCTAACAAAGTCACAGCCCTCTGCAATCACCATGTTCACACCTCCCTTAGCAAGGTGATAGATTTTGCGGGCTATTGGCTCAGCTGGTGCACCACGACGATCTGACAGCTGTTGTATGTTAGCTCTGACGTCACCACGGCAAAGGCTCCAAGGCAAAGCAGAAGCCACCTGGAGGACCTTCCACTCGAGGAAAGCCCGTGAGACAGTGGCCCCGGCGATGACTTTGCTCCGAAGCGCTTCGGCTGATAGCGCAAGACGCTCCGCAAGGAGTGCCCAGACTTGTTCTGGAAGATGTTCCAAGAAGCCGTACTCCATGTCGATGTCGCCCTTCAATTTCTGGCACTGCAAAGCAATGCGGGCATCTTGCAGCAGATGCGCGAGAAACCCTTCCGGCAAGTACGCGGTTGGCCCGACCACGAAAACAAACTCCACGGCTCTTGCAGTTAAACGTTTGAAACCGTTCCACAAGTAGTCTCCCAACAGACCTTTGTTTCGCATGTACTCCAACAAGCCATCGTAGCCGCTCAGGAGGCCAGCAGCCAAAGCTCGGCAAGAAGCCCCCACGGTGCACCATCTGGATGTCGCGAAGGAAGGGAAACGCCACAAAGCCAGCAAGCAGGTCGACACAGTTTCCAGAAAATCCGCCGTGTGGAAGAATTCCTGCAGGATCAAAAGGCGGCCATCGCGCCAGAACAAACGCATCTCGGCCACCTTGCGTGCCAGCTCAGGCTCGACGCCAAGACAACACCACAACGCGAACAAGTCGTCCTCAGGAGGCAAGGTGCTTGCAAGCCCGGGCTGCACAGACTGCACCAGCCAACTGCCCAAAGCATCTGCGCAAGTGTAGTAAGAACTACGGATGGCACTCACTGCGATGTAAACTCCTTCCAGAAGCTCGGTATCTGCAAAGAGGGTCTGGTGCGCCCACTTCAAGGCATTATGGGCGTCATGGCTGGCACAGGCCACATAGCTGTGCCAGTCATACAAGCTGCTTCCGGTGGCCTCACTCTGCGTTGCACCAAGCTCGGGTTTCTGACCGCGCATGGACCAGAATCCACTCAATGCCCCAACGAGTCGGTGACCCACAGCACGATCATGCACTTGATGCCGGATCTGCACGCGGTCACGCTGCGGTGCGCTAATGCTGATGCCAGGGCAGTGCATGGCAACAGCAGTTAGCGAAGACATCTTCTTGGCGTGGCGCAGAGGAGTTGGATCGGAAAAGGTGAGTCCATGTCTCAACTGCCCTGAGTCCGTCCAAGTCGTCATGAACACTTGTTGCACCAAGAACTCATCTGTGGAAGTCCCGGATCGCCTTACTGAAAAGCTGCCAGCTTTCAAGCTAACATGTTTGCGATTCGCCACAGGAGTTGTGTCCGCCGAATACTGAAAGAGGACCGGCTGGTAATCCTGCGGCCCGGCCAGAAGCGATGCAAAGACTTCTCGGAGTAGCACTTTCGCAGACTCGACAATGGACAGGACTTTTAGCCCTTCAGTTTTCGTGAAGGCAAGGCTGCATTGCGCAAAATGCCGGATCTCTTTTGAAATCTGCAGCTCTGCTTTCCCTGCTTGGTGGGCTTGGGCCGTCATGCTGACACGGCACAATCCCCAGGTCCTGAAGCAAGACTCGCAACGAGCAAATGTGACAAAGAATCTGCAGACTGCATCGTATGTTTGATTACTTGAAGTACTGAACCAACTTCAAATGTACAACTTCTTTCCCAATATCCGCGCTGCGGCGAATCGGCCCTAAAGTGCTGTACTGTCCCTAAAATTTGGGTTTGGAGCAGCAGAATTCAGGGACCATTCTACTCTAAGTTTCTTGCTGGAACCGTGAATGCTGCGGCAAAGATTGTTGGATGTGGACGATCTAATTCTTTTCAGTACGAACATGAGTCCGACGTCTCGGCAAACCATGTGGAGCAGGACTGATGCATGATTGCTTCGGGCCGATGTTTTGTGCGCGAGGAGTCGCTGGGTGCCGATTCACAGCTTACCGCTGGAGCATCGAAATCAAAATGGTGCCTGCGATGGCATTTGCCGAGGCAAGGCAGCTCCCCTAGCTATTGTTCCAAAGGAAGGCGCAGGCTGCAGTTTGGTTTTCTCTCCGAAGGTTCATGAAATAACGTCGGCATTGCTTGCGGCAAGATGTGGGGATGAGATTACTGTTCCATGCTCCACACTGAATGCGAAGACTTTTGCTGATGCTCCATACTCGATGCGAGGATTTTTGCGTCGATGCTCCACACTACATGCAAGGATTGTGTGCTTGATGCTCCATACTAAATGCGAGGACTTTTTGTTTGTTCTCGGTGGCAGAAGAAAATGTTGCATATACCAAGATATGCTTATGAACACGCAATCAACTACGAGACGACGGAGGCGTGACCGCTTTAATTGAACTGGGAAGCAAAACACAGAAATGCATGCACTTCCGCATGTTTTCCATGCTTGCAGCAAATTCTGTGAGAATCGACGCTTGTCCCACTTAGTGGGATAGGGCGAACATGTCTTCTTCACTCAGAAACTGATCACCGCCACGGGCTACTTTGTAGACCAATTCGCGGTACTGCATGACCCGATCTCTTTGCATCTGCATCATGAGCATAATATACGTGAGCTTCAAAACTATATAAACAAAAAAGGAGTAAACAGCCAAGTGCCGTTTGGAAGTGTATCGATATGCACTTCCCAGTCCACTGGTGCAGACGGCACGGGCCCAAGCGGAGGATCTTGACAGGATTTGTGATCCAAAATCAGAAGAGCTTGCGTTCCGGTCCGTACATACAACAAAAAAACTTGGTATGATAGCACAGCATCTCTTCGCAAACTCGATGATTGCTTCAAGCACGTCCACTGGAAACGCCCGTGCCAGATGCGTCTTCCACATGGTATTGTAGAACGGCATGTTTCGCTACTTCTCTCTGTCTACTCTTAATTTCAGACGGGGCCACAACGTGTTCGATTTAGGGTATCAATTTGGAAGGATATTGGGATTAAGGTTAGGGTTGACGGTAAGTCGCACAATGGTCTTGAGATTCCACACTACCTCCATCTCCTTGTTTTTTGGGGGCTGAGTACCCTAGCCCTAAAAGGGTTAACTTTTTCACTTAAGGTAGGTAGGATTATGTAAACCCCACAAAGGTTAAAGAATACCTACTCAGCTACGAAGGTTCAGGTAGAGCAAGATCTTGTTGATGTACCGCGCTCTGGGTGGCTCGACGAAGACTGAGGCCAGTACCTGGGCAGGGCAGGCGTGGATCTTGGGGGGGGGGGGGGGGGGGGTGTTGAGAATATATATATATATATATATATATATATAATAAAATAATAAAATAATAAAATACATTGTGTATATATATATATACGTATCTATACATATAAATATATATACATAATAATTCTATAATATATGAACGATGTGCCGGAGACTTCAACTTCTGTCCAATCGGTCAAACCCTTCAAAGATTTGCCACCGGTAACGGAGTCGAACCTGTCAGCATCACTGCGAGAAGTTGCTGCACGTAGCGGGCTATCCGGAAGAACTTGGTTCAGTTCGCTGCTTCTGTTTGACGAGATCTACGACTTCTTGATGGATTTGGGAGTGTTGGATAGCATGTCCAAAAAGTCTTCAGGTGGCCCGGACACCTCTGGGCAAACGCCGAACTCGTCATGGGCGAACAGGCTCATGCAGACAGGCACATCGTCGCATGAGACGAAGACGAACGGGTCGTTTGGAGGCATCGACTCGCCTAGCGTTTGCACAGCTGTATCCGGAAACTTCCATCCGGGAGTGTGCGTGGAAATGCTCCGCGGTCTCCGCGGAGACCACGGTTGCATGACCAAGGCGCGTATGTTCTTTACGAGCGGTGCTCCTGTGCAGCGTCACGCGGAGTACGAGTCATGTGGTGTCCGGGCGCAGGTTATGTTCTGTCCAATACCTGATGTTTTGAGGGATCTGCTGAACTTGAAATGTGTCTCATCGCCTGAAGAAGCTCAGAAATTCTTTCTTCCTGCAGGCAATGATCCTGCAGATAGCATTGGTATCGAGTTTTCGGAAGATGGCTACTTCCCCGAGACTGATGGATGGAAATATGTGTTGCCGGATGGGGTGGCAATGCGCATCCGGTTTCGCAGGCGAAATGACGACGACATTGCTGCCAGAATGGAGCATGGCAGTGCGGGATATTGACATTCCGGAGGAGTATAGCCTTGAAGCAGCTGCCAACCGCTTAGCAGATGTTTTCGAGCTAGACCACCGCGAGCTTCGATTCACGGACGAACAAATCTAGCCTTTCAGTCCTACAGCACCTACTTCAATATTCTGGTGGCACAGGCCCGGCAAGACGAAGATATCGGACAAGCTGCCCAACTGGGCTGCTGTCCATGGAAACTTGGACTGCTCAGTGCAAGCCTGGCATTGTGGGACATCGCATGGCAACAATTTGAAGCACCTGTCGCCGACCAGACACAGCCAGTACTGGTGACTGTAAATGTGGTACCGCGTGCTTTTGGCTTGCTTGAGATTTTAGAGAGTATTGTTGCCATTATGTCCGGACATTCTGGCACGACGGCTTTTACATCGGTGGCAGCTGCTGCGGAGGCTACTCGCAAAAGGAAGCAGTCAGATGAAGATCATCTGTCAGCGCAACTGCAACAGACAAGTCCAGACCGATCGTGGGACCCACAAGCTCAGCATAGTGGTATCCTTGACACCGAGCTTTTGCGTCGCTTGCTCATGAAGGCTGAAAAGGATTCGGACACCGGTCCTTACATCGTCAAGAACAGAGCAATCTACAACGACGCCCGACAAAAAGATAAGCTTGTGAAGCCGCTCGCAGTGAGTCATTTCCGATCCTTGGCCAGAGCAGCGCCAACAACGCTGGGGAGCTATGATGAAAGTAAGGACTGCCTCATACTGGCGTTTCCCAATGACAACAACGACGAATTCGACATTGCCCTATTGGATCGTGCAAAAATCTCCAGCTCTGCTCTTCAGGCTTTCTGGCAAAACAACTGCGACAAACGCAAAGGCAAGAAAAGGTAATGGTGAAGGAAGGATCCTCTGGGTAGAGCAAGCGGCATGTGGGTATGGCCGGATGCAGTGGTCTGCCTGATTGATGAGTCGCATTGCTTTCCCTTCTTCTGAATGTAGTCTGTTTGATGCTTGATGTTGGTCATCCTGTGTGGTCTGTGTGGAGAGTCTTCTACAGTGACTCTTTGCTTTCGCGGTTCATATTAGTTAAATCGGATGACAAGAATGAAAAGCACAAGCGACACATGGCTGAATGCAATCTTGCCTGCTTGATGCTTCTTTGCCAGCATCAGCCCTGCGAGAGTTTGTACAGTTTCTCGTTTTTGGGGCTACTTACGGGTATGACCAGGTGCAGGGGTCTGCCCATTTGATGCGCGATATTGCTCGCCAATCTTCTGACGTTCTCATCAGGTCAGAAAACGTATTGCAACGTCTGCTAAGTTGCATGGAGCACTTGTTTGTCTTGCCATGTCGCAAAGGCAGTGTGCGCCAGGCATTCATATTCGAATCCGCAGCAAAAACCGTTGTAGAAGTAGTAGTTGCTGGACTTGCTGCATCGCAGTCAATTCCTTGCTGTATTGTACAAAGTACTAATGTCAACGACGTGTCCTGGGGGAGCGGGTGTGCTACTCGTTTTCTGCGCGGCATGAACGAGCATCATTCCGTGCAGAAAACGGTCGCGCAGCAAATTTCCTGCGGAATCGTCGTGTACAAGATGTCAACGGCTTTTTCTTGCTTCCTACGCTCCGGGAGGGGTGTGGCTGCCTCTTGTGTACTGCACATGTCCTACATGTCTCGAACTGCTTGTTTTGCAAACGGGTAACAGTCTAGCAAAGCGCTGGAGCCAGGCAAAAACCGGCCGTGACATTACAATGTCGAGTTAGGTCGTTGCAAATTCGGCGCGAGATCGTATCAGCCGACAAATTCAATGTGGTTGGTCCGTGAAGCTGCCGACGGTAGCAAAAAAGTGTTGTTGAGCTGGCTCTGATTTCTTCCTTCTTTTAGGATGCACGGTCAAAACCGTGCATTGAGCGACAATGTCGGCTTGAAATTTGCTTGTTCGGGTGCAGCGGGCTCGTCCATGCCGAAACTCACGAAACGACGATTCCCAGATATAGAAAGTCCATCAAAGAACCCTTCATGTCTCTTTCTTGAAACAGTTTATACTAGTCCAAAACTCCCAACGGAGAACAGCCTCACCATCAAGCAGTTCCAACAGTTCCAACTTGCACATTTCACGTCAAACCCAGGGTGAACACAAATCACAAAGATTACACAAACACAATGCTGTGAAGCTGAGTCCACAACGGACGTTCAAGCTATGCAGATCGCTTTTGCAACACCGGTCAGGCGCTGGCAAAAGTACAAAAGACGCCAAGCATGTGCCGCGTGCCACCAAGTTGATGTGAAATCACTGCGTTGAAAATTACGGATGTGGTTACTGCGGTATCTTGACGGAACGAAACTGTCGCAAAGATGCCCGTTCGTTTTGCGGATCAGCTCGTGTCAGCGATTGCAGCACGAGAAGGCGTTCGTACTATACACCGCGAACTAAACACGCCACCGACGAAGTTGATACGGTTTTTCATGCTACGGACAATGACTCGAACCAGAACACGCTGTGAGGTTGATGCTGCCGTTCTTGACTGTAGTTCGTACCATAACGTACTATGGTTCGTATCATGACAAATGTGTTCGTAGCATGTTCGTATCATACAGCTCCTTTAGTTCGTATCATATAGTACGAACTTCCCCTGGCACGGCAATGCGTGATACGAACTAGTCCGCACAACCACAGTGCATCATCCAACAGGTGTGATCCATCAAGTCTGGCATGTGCCTTGCCCCTTTACAAGCGGGCACCTGGTTGCAACGGTCAGACTGACGGACTGGAACCGGAAAATTGGAAGCACAGGCATTCTTCCATATCTGAATCGTTTTCTGAGCACTATGAACGTTTCGGACTGCTACACCTCGGCGACTCGGTCGGATATTTACAACTTCGTGCCGTCTCCACTAAACCAACGAAGCTAATGCATGCAGTTGAGCAAGAAAAGAAAAACATATACATATATATATATATATGTGTATATATATATATATTCGTACTGTTGCTGTACCCACTCAGCCTTATCTCGTATGCCAACCTCGAAAAGCAAGTCGACATCTGCGATACTTGTTCAGCTAATGCCTGCAAGTTATTGAGACGCTGATTGATGTGAGGCTGTTTATTGGCAACATCTCATCGTGAAACTCTGCGTAAACGAGCCCGTTGTAACCGGCCAAACAATCTTCAAGCTTACATTATCGCTGAATGGCAAGCTTAGCATCATTTGTAAAAAAACACAGAAGGGAGAACAAGACTCACACAGCAACACTTTACTATTTCTTCAATTGGGATTTCGACGAAAGCCAGTTTCAAGCTGACGGTTCTTACGACCTGGTGTTAGGCTCGCCGGATGTTAAAGAACAGTGAAAAATCTGCATGCTGCGGGTGCACTCGAAGTGTTCAAACGTGCTGGAGGGTTTGGGCGCGAACGTTCATTTGCATTGACGGAAGCCAACCACGACATGCCAGCGTCCAGGATTTGGCCAATTTGTGCATGTAGAAAAGTTACCAGCCTTTGCAGGAACCACTCGAGGCAAAACTGACATGTGCAGCAAGACTGCCATGCCACAACGAACAGGCACAGCTTGGGCACCGCTCCACAGAGCAACAGGGAAGGCCTTTAATACGGTTTCCATGCGGCATGCATAGCGCAATTGGGTACACATGCATTTTGGCGTTTGCGCAAGCCCATGGCGGAACGATGAACAAAGCCTTCCCCCAGCACACCTCGTTGACATTAGTAGTACAAAGGTAGCTCGCTCTAGCGCAATCAAGAAGCCCAGCGGCCCAGCGTGCATTCATCCCCGAATCCGAGACGTGGAACCTTACGACTGGTACTTCGCAAGCCAGCAAGGGCAACAAAGAAGCCAAAGCGTCAAGACGTGCCTTACATCCCCGTGGAACAGCAGCTGGACGACATGACCAAAGCAGAGCTGCGACATCAAAAATGGTGTGTTTCTTTCGCCGACCTGGTGCAGTGGCCGGAAAAGAAGCTTATCACATATCTGATTTCTATTGGAATCCTGTGGAAGTTCGTGCGATGCCCCCACTGCAAGACTGGTAAAGTTTGCACGCTTTCTTTCATAGATCTCGCGGGTGGGTGCAGCGGTGCAAGGGATGGAAGTGTCGTAAGTTCATCTTACCACATTCCCGGCACCCATTTTTTTACGTGTGCTTGGGGACAGGCCCACATACCTTTGCGACAGCAAGTGCAAGTATTGTTCTGCAACGCTGCAAGACTGGGATCCGGCCAAGTCCACATTCTCACAGGGCTCGGTGCGAAGGCAGTTCAGTCATTGTCGCAGCGGTGGCGGCAGGCTTTGGTTCGGTTCGTTGAGCAGCAGCAAGACAGTAAGCCTTTCGGACATCTGCAGCGCTGGGTAGAGTGTGAAGTCGACGAGGTGACTTTACGAGGAAAGCGCTGTGGCAACAGGGTAGCATGGCACCAATATCTTGGGCTTCTGGAAAGAGGAAATCGCAGAAGCTTGGTCCTTGTGAAGATGAAGATTCGAACCACATCTGTCAAGAGGACTGGCTCAGGCAAGGGATCCACGGGCCCAGCAGGCCCGATCTCGAAGGAGGACTGGAAACGTATTGGATCTCGCTACTTGAAAAATCGCAAAATCTTGTTGCACTCTGATGGTGCCAGAGCTTATCGGTATGTCAAGATTCCAGGTGTGGTGACAGATGCTGTCAAGAACAAGAAGCTTAGACCGGTATACGCAGCCTTATGGAAGCATCGGCTACCTCGTGACCAGGCAAAAGCACTCGCTGGCAGCTTGAAGCAAAGCGAGACGGATGTCATGTGGGTTCAAAAGGGTACGCAACTCATAGATAATGTGTGGCGGCAGTGGCGGCAACTGAAGCTTGTCGGCTTACCCAAAAGTACCAAAGCCGATGAGGCCACGATTGAAAGCAGAGTCCGGGAATTCCAGCTTCACCATTGGAACGCCGAAGTAGACAAGTTCAACGCCGCCAGCTCCGTAGTGGCTGCGCACTACTCCACTATGTTCTGCTGAAAAACATGTACAGGTGTATGCGCAGGCGTAGCTAAATGCAGCTGGCTTGCCTGTGTTACCTACCAGCTCTGCGAGAGTTTGTACAGTGACTCGTTTTTGGGGCTGCTTTTACATTTGCTGCGCAGGCTATGGGCCCGCAGCGTTTGGGTTCTGTGTGTCGTGTCTCGAGACTTCCTGTAAATCTGCATCGTGACTGTAGCTACGAAGGCATCTACTCCAATTGTGAAGGAGAACATGTCCGAAGCCTGCTGATGTTTGCTGATGTTTTCTGATGTGTGTACCGAATCACAGCCGCCATGCGGCATTTGCAACGCATTGTGATCGGAGTAGTGGCTTGGCTTAGCTTGCATCGCCATGAACCCACATCCCGTGCATCCGGTCACCATGCTATACTGTATGTGCCCGAGGTTCTCAATCTTGATATGTTCCAGTCGGCTTGGAACCAGACGCCAGCAGTTATCAGCACACGGGAGAGACGACTGTTCGCACCACTTCTGCGCAGAGCGCAGCAGAGCCGACAGGAAGTGTTTGGTTGGCTTCGAAAATTTTGAGCAGGAATGGGCAAAGAACGAATCAGAAAAACTTAAGCTTGCACTGTGGCTGACTGCTCCGTACCTGGCATTGCCAGCGTGTTTGCTGACTGAGATTCTTGGTCACCTTGTTGATACGAATGTGGATGTGCATCAGTACGCGGCTATGCCTGTACAGTTGGCAGTTCTGCGTCCTTTGTGGGTCGTTGAAGATGATGATGATGATCGCGATGCTTGTAATCTTTCTTCACTGCAATGTCGGTTGGAGGAAACGGCTCGCAACCAAAAGAAACTTTACGATTATGTCCGTCGTATCTGCGGCAATATCGTGAGGTGTAACTTCATGCTTGCCGCAGGCATGCATGTGTTAAAGCAACGCGCACGAACTGTGCGGTGTGCTGGCTAGATGCAAGCTGTAGGAGTAGATGTCTTCGAAATGCAGTGACGAAGACTTCGACCGTTCTTTTATGAACACCGACAAGTGACAACTGTACAGCCCCGTCACGAACGCAATACTCTGGGGGATTTGAGTGCTGCACCATGAAAGAACTGATATGTGTTTTGTTTAGTCCTGTCTATCGCTGGGACCGCTGATGATTTCCTTCGCAAGCTCGGTCGTCTTTGGAACCATGGTACATGTAGGATTTGTTCTCTTATGTTTGTTCTTCTGTTGAACGAGACTGTTGTTGATGGACATATATGGACAGATTCTTCCATGTCTTTTGGTTGAGTGAACGGTTGAGTCTTGAACAGCGTTCGGACCGCTGTGTATGTACGATTTGTTCCTTGTATGTTTCCCTGCGGTTCTTGCTCATACTAGCAGAGTAGTTTACTAACAGAGTAGTATATGTACGATTTGCTCCGTTATGTTTGTTTCCAGTTGGACGTCAGCATCCGGACCGCTGTGTATGTACGCTTTGTTCCTGGCATGTGTCGTTAAGTTTTTGCTCATACTAGCAGAACTGTATATGTACGATTTGTTCCTTGTATGTTTCCCTGCAGTTCCTGCTCATACTAGCAGAAATGTACACGCACGATTTGTTCCGCTATGTGCTGTTGAGTTCTCAGAGTTGGCGCTTTGCGGCGCGGTCGATTGAGACGAAGTACTTTCTGAACTCTCTATGACGCTATGTTCAATGAAGGGATGCGAATTTCGATCCAGCCAAGGTTGCTTGTTCTACTTCGTCAGCAACATCGCAACTGCGGTTCTTCCGGTTATCGGTTAAACTCAAGTTTCAATAGTTTAATTCTATAGTTATATTTTCGCTGAACTCGAATTTCGAGTCAAATTCTTAGGGTATTCAGGGTTTTTCGGTTTAGGGTTAGCGGTTTTTGGATTTTGAGGTGTAGGGTTTAGGAATGTTTAGGGTTTATAAGGCTTATTTGACTTACAATATCTTTTGGTGCAGAACGAACGTTCGCACGCTGCGATGACTCATGTAGAAGTCTGACCAAGTAATACAAGATTGAACTGCGAACTCTAAGCTAACAGTCGTAGTTCCCCCAACCCGAACAAACTCCACACCCTGTGATCGCACGCCGTGTAAGCGTATTACATGCGGAGCTCTAAAGCAACAGGAATGTCCAGGCTGTCGGTTTTTCTGGGTAAAGGTTCGGAGAACGGTTGGGAGTGTGCCGACAAATTGAATACTCTCAATTTAGGTTCAATACGTGTTTAAACCGATAAAGCCTTGAGTCTGAAACCCCTAAAGCCTTGAGTCTAAAGGTCTGAGCCATCGGATGTAGCTCGCGGTTCAAGTTGTAACGATGTTGGCAAGGATCCTGACAATAACGACAAAGATCAAATCACTGGAAATGTCTTAAACAAGCATAACCAAATCCGATTCAGTTGAAAAACTTATACACACAGATACTACCGTATTCCATCACTACAACACCTACTAAGGACCTACTATTACACTGTAGTCCAGCTATACACGGCAAACGGTTCGAAGCCTTCGAAGCGAAAATAATTTAATACCCTAGTCATGACATAGACGAGAATCTTCCAGTGATCGGTTTCACCGTATTTTTTTGATCATGCCGTGGTGTTGCTGCACATGCGGGAATTCTTGGTGGCATACCACCTCGGAGTCAAAGAGAAAAACACTGGAGCGATGCAGATCTTGGCATATACAAGAACAAGCTTTGGTGCTACCGCAATCACCAGCTTGCATCAAAAACTCACTGTTCATCATACTCTCTCATTCTGGAAATCACGGTGTCCACGCTCCACTTCTCAAAGAACTGAAGCATGTCGGTGCCACGAAAGTCCACGTCGTCTACGGGTTCAGATGTAATGTTGACCAACATATGGGACGAAACCTGAAGCCAAATGAGATTGTTCATTTCTCTGTGCAGCACCGATGGTTCTGGAGGCATGAGTGTATGTTTGGTTTTGCTCGTTTAATATTTTTTCTTTGAAGACTAGCTGTGAAACTGCTATAAACAAATATAGTTTTTGGTGTAAAGATAAGCGCTTCAAATCACAGACCGGTTTTGCAAGTGCTCAGAACTGCTGCGCCGCTATCGTTCCGATCAACGTTGCGCAGATATTGGATATGTCTGGTTCCTTGAAGCTGACGCCAAGTTCCAGAAGACAGCAGGAGAAATTGAACACCTCATGACATCTTTGCCTCGTGGAATAGACGTTGGATGGCCCGGCTGGCGTCGGCAATGGAAACAGGGCACCAAACTGGATTGGTTCTATAACATGAAGTTTGCCTTGCAAGGTTCCCAAGCGATTTTTTCCGCAGAAGCGGCTTGTTGCAAATGTGGCAAGCAACATGTCAAGGCAACAGGTACCGTCATTTTGACTTGATGTTATCAGAACGGCTGGCCAACAAATTTTGGTATCCGCCACATCCAGAAGTCTATACAGCGACACATTTATCACAGATTTTTGGCAAAGGCCAAGCGATTACTCGCCCAGGAACTGTGCATAAGCGTCCTGCGGTAAGACAGAAGCCTGCCGGAAAGGTTCGCAAAGTCGCGATGAAAAGTTGAGCGATTCTTTGTTGTGGTATGAAACAAAAGAAACCTGGATGACTGGAAGCTCTCTTGGCTACTACTACTACTACTACTACTACTACTACTACTACTATTACTACTACTATTACTAAGAGCATAGTGCATAATTGACGCTATGCATTTCCTTACTTCACATGCCCAAAACTCGAGTTCTAAGCACATTTCACTAATTCTCTGGGGGGCGTTGAATTCTGAAAACCTTGACTTAGGAATTCTATCTTTGAGATTTGGGTTTCAGCTTGAGAGCGGGGATGTCTTTGTGCTTTGGGTTTGATGAGACCTTGGATTTCGTATGCGGCCCTGGTGTTCGTATCAGGTCTATGGATTTCGTATGAGGGCCTTGCTTTTCCTACGAGGGTCTTGCTTTTCCTATGAGGGCCTTGGAATAAATTTTCAGTACTTGCTTTTGGCTTGGCTTGGCTTGGGGGGGGTGGGGGTTGGGGAGGTTGGGGGGGGTGGGTGGGGAACTTGAACATCATCAACATCATTCGTATGAGCCTTGCGTTTCCTGTGAGGGCCTTGCTTTTCCTATGAGGGCCTTGCTTTTCCTATGAGGGCCTTGGAATAAATTTTCAGTACTTGTTTTTGGCTTGGCTTGGCTTGGCTTGGGGGGGGGTGGGGGGTGGGGGTTGGGGGGTTCGGGGGGGTGGGCGGGGAACTGAGGGCCTTGGAAGAGTTTGCCAGCCATGGCTCAGAACTGCGCTCCGTGTGTGGGCTCCCCTGTAAAGCTTCCTGTTCTTGCATAGTTCAAGTAACTGCTGACAACACACATGATCCGACACTGCTGAGTCAACTGCTGACAACTATCCTGATCCAAAATCAAAGCCCCCCTGACTGAGACAAGCCATGTCCTGCGTACATCGAAAAACACAGTGTTTTATGCGGGCGACGTGCACGACAACGCAGCGTCAAATATGTACTACGTGCGTACTACTACTTACTACTACTACTTCTACTACTACTACTACTACTACCACTACTACTACCACTACTACCACTACTACTACTACTACTACCACTACTGCTGCTACTGCTGCTACTGCTACTGCTGCTGCTGCTACTACTACTTGCTACTGCTACTACTGCTACTGCTGCTGCTACTACTACTGCTACTACTACTACTACTACTACTACTACTACTACTACTACTACTACTACTACTACTAGTACTACTACTACTACTACTACTACTACTACTACTACTACTACTACTACTACTATACTACAGCACTGGCAATAGCACTGGCACTAGCACTAGCAACTAGCAACCAGAACTAGTAAGTAGTATCCAGTAACTAGTAGCTAATAACAAGTAACCAGTATAGACGAGTAACAAGTAACTAAAACTAGTACACAAGTAACTAGTACTAGCAACTAGTACCACCACCACTCCCATTGCTACTTGAACCCCTCCTCTTCCTCGGACTTGCTATTGCCGCCGCCACCACCACCACCACGACTGCCACCTCCACTGCTTACTACGACCGTTACTGCTCTCTTGAATTGAACCTCAATGGTGCCAGGTGGAATCTACTCCCGGCGGTGGCCGCCCTTGTCCAAGCTGGAAACCATCCACGACCAAGAAACGGAATCCTGAAGAACTGTGACCGGACGGATGTCCCAAACGAGCACCAAGCACCATCATGTTTAACTAGCTCAACTCTCCAACAATACCCACATTGAAGAGCCCTCCGACCCAACTCGAGTATCCAACAACCCATACTTGCGCAAAAACCTGAACCAACGGGCCCTCCAAACACCAGGTTCCCGACGCCAGCCTAAGCTCAGCACAGCGTGCTGCTGTGTCGCCACGGAGGTCCGCCACGATGCGGCCGAGCTGCTGCTCCTCTGATCGGTGATGTTTCGTGCAACGCCGACGGCAGAAAGAGAGCTGCAAGTTTCAGGTTCGTGTCGCGTTTGGGGTCGATGTCAAACTTTAGGACCTTCGAGATTTGCGATGCGAAGTGAAACAAAGTCGCTGAATCCTTTACAGACCTCTGCTAGACATGGCGACGCACATGGATGAAGGCAAGAGATTCTCTATAAACTGACAGCAGCAGCCTCGATAGTTTCCTGATTCTGCTGCTGGTGCTGCTCTGTGCTGGTGCTGCCGATGGTGGTGTTGGCATGTTTCTCTATGCCTGACAGTTTGGCCCGCACCACCTTCGCAGCTCTTGCGTTGGCGGCATCAGGCTCCGACCAGCATGCCATAGCTCAGACCACTCCATGTTCGCTTTGCCAGCTGCCGCATCTGCTAAAGGTGAACACTTAAGACTGAATTCCCCATTGAAGCCTACTTCACAATCTTTGTCCGAGGCATTAGGCCCAGACCCCAACCCGTAAAGCCCCGTCAAGCCTCAATAAAGCCACCCTCCGCACCCTTCCCACAAAGGCGGTCCAGCGCCGCCCGCAGAACTGGCTCCACAGAGCCCAAAAGGTGTTGCATTGACTGTCCGAGGCAAGGGTTGAAGTTCGAAGGCTACAATATTTTTGACTCAGGATTTTGAAGATCAACGGCTCTAAGGCTGAATGCATGTGCATGGGTAGACTCGGTAGACAAAGGGCGGCTTCTTTCTCGGTATCAGTTGCGACCCAAGGCTTTCCCAAGCATCTAAACCTGTCCAAACCGACCGTTCTGCCCGGGAAGAAACCAGAAGATGGCAAGAATCGCCATCATCGTCATCAACAAAAGCAACAATAAGAATGTCCTTGCGGAAGACTGCAGCTTTGCTTGGGACCCAGCGGAGTTAAATCCGTTTGGTGCCTCTTTGAGCAGAGCCTCCCCTCAGCTTTTATCCCAAGCCCCACACAACGCAAAACATGTTGATCCATATGCCGAAGACACGTCCGGATATCTCCAGACCCCTTCCACTCAATCCAACAGCCTCCCATAAACTCTCGAATCTATCGACATCAAGGCCTGCGAGCTTTCTCCTTGGGATGATGTCGGAGTATTGTCCTGCGAATGCTGCTGGGTCTGGGGTGTTGGGCGTTGGGCCTAGTTATTGCGGCTTCTGCTTGGCTCGGGGCTCAGGTTTCTAAGGCAACATTTTAGGTTTCGGGGTTCTGCAGGGTTTGGGGAAGTTCCCCGTGCTGGGATGCTTGCATCTCAGGATTTTGAGGTTCAAAGAAGTTCAAAGGCCTAGCTGCCTAGCTACGCCCGGCCATGCGGGTGCTTCGCAAGGAAGATCTGACTGGAACCAAGAATGAAACAGATTCGCTCACGCCTCGAACTCCACCCTCTACTAACTTGCTCTCCTGGCTGGACATGGACCGCTGCAGATCTGCGATTTGACAGTGCAGCTTCTCCATCTGCCACATGCAAGAAAAAACTCCAACAACTTTGCACTGTGGTAATAACTAAAGCACGTCAAACTGCAGGACTACTTCAGGGCTATGGAAGGTAGAGCCTTGTGACTTCTTTCGGCTTCGGCAGAAAAAGGGGTTGAGGTTTGCGGTATATTCTCGGGCTTTCGGGATTCCAAGAGAAAGCCTTTCGGGTTAAGGCGAAGTGTGGAGCTTTCGTGGTCTGACCGGACGCTGTGACAGCTTTCCTGTCTACGCAGGGCTCCAGTTTCGCTTGAGCTTGTAGCGGCCTCTCTAGACAACTTGAGACATGCAGAACTACGCTGGGCAAGGGTGCGGGGCAAAGGCCAGCGAGATATTGAAACCAAAACCCACCCGTTGCCGCAAACCTTCCCCAAACCCCAGCTTCAAAGAAAAAGTCAAACTTGAAACTTTGTAACCCCGAAAATGCCTCCGCCCGCTGCTTGGCAGCCATTTGCTCCACGGCCGCCCTTGCTCGGACACCTAGCCAGGATCCAAAAACTCCGTGTGGTCTATCTTAGTCTTGGATTAAATGGAAATTTGGATTGTCTGGTCCACCGTTTCCAGGTTTCGGGTCCTAGGCTAAAGTTTCGAGTCTGGGCTTCAGCCTCGATCTTCCGGATATTCCTGAGACTCACACGATCCACTTCTGACCACATAAAATACAAACCAGACAGGCAACGGCATGCGTTTTCCTCTGAGATCCGCGAAGGGCTTTGGATCTTTATAACCCCAAACCCAGGTCTCAAAGCGCCAGGAGCAGTGCCTGCCACATCACGGGTCTGCTCCAGATGGCACTCTGCAGAGAGAGCCCGGATCTGCCGCGATTGGGGTCGATGCACGAAGTTCCCAATCAAAATTGAAAAGCTGTCGAACCCAAGTTTGAGCTTTAGGATTGCAAAAGGTTCGCCAAGTACCCGAACTGGGAGCCCCAAAATGGATTCCATTTTCGGGGCTTGGGGCTGGGGTTCCGGTGTAGCCGGAATCCCCACAACCCTCAGATGCATGACGGACTCCCTCAACCGCAGTTAAGGGATGTGAATAAGAGCGCTGCTTCAAGCCTTCAGGCCCAAACAAGACGTCAAATCCACTCAAACCCTCGAAACCTAAACCCCCCTGCGATCCGGACTTCTGAGATCCCCAACCCTCGAACTGCAAAGCAAACTTCGTCCAACAGCTACAGCTTAGTGTGCAAAGGTTCGATCGCCAGGCTTGACCCGTTCAAGCTGTTCAAGCTTGAGGTGCCTTTCCCGAGTGCAAGAAGCGCCGAGGGTTGAGGCTTCAGGAGGACTCATCCACCGGCCCCATCCATGTTCGGAGCTTTGGTCGGATCTTTCACAAACTTCGCGAGGCCTCTTCGCGGATGGCGAGGATCTGTGCCTGCAACGTCGATTCAGTTGTGAAGCCCTTGCCTGTCTTGTTTCCTCGTTCTTTTTTGACCGTGCAGCTGCTGTCAAGATTTTGCCACATGGGGTTCGGGAGCAAAAATTTACCATTCCGGGCCTGCAGTGTCGCAGACTGGAGCTCAGTCCCAAGCGAAAGAGCTGCCACACACAGTTCACTATTGCGGCTGGGAAGAGGCTCAATGCATGAGTGAGTTGACAAAATGCACGATGCGTCATCTCAATGCTTAGCACCACGACTGCACCGGAGAACCCTCGGCCTCGAGCGTGCTTATGGCACATGAAGCCCAAGATCACTCAAAAACATCACCAAACATTAACAAAATGAAGAGAATGGCTGTTAAGATACTCTACTGATCAAATCCCGAAGATGGCCACCACTCACCTGTTCGTCTTTGCCTGTGAAGTTGATCCAGTAGCCATCATAGGGCCCTCCCTGCACGGACCACCCTTGCCCCGCGCCCCCTCTTATCCCCAGTAGCCACAGGCGTCAAACCAATCAAAATTCCTAGGAGAACGTAATAATTACCTATACATGGCAGTTCCTTACTATGAGAAGGGACCCGAAGCCCTATTCCAAGTATTAACGCTACTATATTGTGGTAGTAGCATCCCTTATAGAACCTATTAAACGGAACCCCATTCAATTTACAGGAACCCTACCTATTAAGGCCCCTACATACGAGGCCCAGCTTGCGGAGTTCGGGGGGGGGGGGGCGGTGTCGTGCTGATCTGGGCAGGAGCCATCGTTGCAGATGTAGTTGTAGTGGCCTTAATAACTAGAATAGGGTTCCTCTAATTGGATTTATAATAGGGATAGGGGCCTGAATAGTTACCATAGGGTTTTGGGATGTATAAAACTATAAGTATAGAAGGAGCCCCCAAAACAGGGACCATCGCTGCGGATGTTGAGGGCTCCTCAACATCATCATCGACATCACCGGCACCACCATCTTCGACATCGTCGCGGGCGGACGCACGAGCGTATGCAAACGGTAGATATGTCATCAAACCGCCTACGAGAACACCCTGCTCGTGAACATCCTCCATCGGAACACACGAGGTATGTAACCCTACAGCCCAAGGCATCAACCTGCGAAGACAGGGTGCAGGCACCTGAAGGCTTGCTGACTGCGGCCCATTGTCCACCTGGCAACGTGTGCTCTGTATGAAAGCATCCTAGTGGTGTTATCGCAGGAATTGGAATCTAGAGATGCCAGAAATGGGTTCGGGCGGCCGTGTTAGCGTGGCAGTGGCAAAAGTCTGAGTCTCCTTGCAGCTCGGCGGCCTCGGCTTTGGCCTCAGCCTTCGCCTCGGCCTCTGAACGGCAAAAGGCCTCCGGGCGGTGACGTCTTTGGAGCTTCGAACGTAAGCTGCAACCTTTGGTATTTGCAACGTTCTTTATTCGAGGGACTTCGAACGTAGGTGAGTGGGCCTGGAGGATGTTGCCCACATTTTATATTTGAGAACTAGGGTGTCATCTTTTGCTTCTGGTCTTGTCTAACAACGTACGTAGATGTTCGATTCAGTTTCAAGTGTTTTTGCATTCAGCCTCCGCAGTGTAGACCCTGGTTCCCGGACCGCGGAGACCCGACTGTCTTTCGAACCTCACCGGTCAGACTCCGGAGATTGATGGCCTTTGAGTGCTTCGAGCTTGGGATCCAACCCGATGTGTTTGCGACAAGGTAACAAGGATCCGGGGTCTCCTGAAACCACAGTCGCCTCCAGGGCATCCAGCCTCCGGCTAAGTGCCTCGATGTCCTGCCCACAAGGCACTGAGATCAATTGCTAGGCTCTAGGCCTTAAACATGTGCAAAAACGCAGCTTCACGCCGACTGCCATCGCATGTCACAGATCCAAGCCTCTCGAACTCGCCAATTGGCTTCAGGGTTGGATGCCTGCACGCCATCGGGGTGACTTCGAAAGCGCCATCTTCTCAGGAGCCCCGAATACCCGGACACCTGGCGTTCCTGGAGAAGCTCGATCTCGCGGCTGAGGCGGGCAACCTCCACGCGGCTCAGGGTCAAAGCAGAAAAAGAGAGCTTGAGCTAACCGTGAAGGCTTGAAAATTGAAATTTGCGGAGGTGCAGGATTGGTGGAGACAGGTTCTTCCGGTTGCCACCGCGTGCCTCTAGTGTACATGTTCAGGTTTCCTTTCCTGGTGGTCGGTTGATCGCGTCAGCTCCTGGGATCTTCAGGATACAGACCGGAAGTTGGTGGCTGACGCGAAAAGATTCTACTGTAAGTTGTCTAGCTCTTGCGGGATCCAAGATGTGACCAAATAAGCAAAGGCGAGGTTTCGATTCATGTGATAAGACGCAAGCATTAGCATGGCTTTGAGATTTCGAATGTCGCTGGCAGAGCATTGGTGCAGAGACTGTCGAAGGGCTTGCGGTGCAAGGGTACAACGGCTGAGGAAACACAAGCTATCTTCGTTCCGAAACCCTGCAGGCACCTTGAATCCATCACCTGATCCTCACCCTGGGACCTAAACATTTAAAGCTCCAACCCAAAGCCCGAAATCCTCAACCTCAAATCAATACCTCCCTATGCATCGGACAACAGAAGGCCCTCAAATAGACAAAAAACAGATCCTGTTTGTTTCCAATATACTGTCGCAAGGTATGGCTGTTCAAGATATCTGCGACGCAACAGCCGAAACAGCAAAACTTTGCCTGGCGGTCCATGGTGTAGGTGACGCGAATAAGCTGTTCCTGCCGAGTGCAGCCGGCAGGGTACGGACCTTACGGCTCTGGGCTCATGCTCTTCGGGAGCTTCGTGCTCTGCGCCTAAGGAAGTGCTTTCAATTTTTAGACCCACCGGCAGCTCCCGTTGGCTGTTGATCTCACGCTCCATGTCCAGCATCGTGGCCATGTTGCGCATCTGGCTGCCTGTACATGCGGATCTGCGAATCTGAAAGCCAACACCCCAGTTCTGGCGATCTTACTCCTCTGCGGAGGGCCTGGAGCTTTTCGCACTGTTATTTAAGCCACGCTACAGTCGTGCAGGCTCGCTTGACCACCCGGATCAAACCCGAAATTGCAAGCCCTCAACCGCCAGAACCACTTTTGCGAAGTCCAGACCTACTTTGAAGCCGCACATGGTCATGAAGCAGTAGCAAGCAATGTCGACTGACCGCAAATGGGAGCATTTCACCGTCCCATTGCTTTACATGTTCCACCAGAGACTGAGATGCTCTCGGCGAAACCCGAAGCCTCGGCCCAGCGGACTGAAACCATCGCCGACCCCGGCCTGCAACGAGTGTGGTCTGCTCAAACGGCATCACCTTGCACATGGCAGCACATCACGTGTCCATATGTTGGGGACTTGGAAGCTTTAGGAGCCAAACTCCAGGCAAACTAGCATCAAGAATCAAGAAGCTGCACACGAAATTACAGTTTGAAACTGCAGCCATGACGGCTGAACACTCTCGAACCAAGGCACCGAAATTTCTGACTTGACCAGCTCGCCGTGGCTTTCACTCTTGCCAGCCATTGCGTGGAGAGTTTCGCGCGGGAGAAAGGAAGCCCTCGATCTCCCGAGAGACTTGTCATCATAGAGCAACCTGAGGGTACTACGAGTACTGCGTTAATGCGCGCAAGCTTCTCGAAACCCCGTCTTCCTGCCACATGGCAACGAGCTATCCGGAAACCCAAACACTTCGGCGGAACAGAGACTACCAAATCTATCCATTGGCTCATCGCATCAGCCTGAAGCTCACACGGCCGAGGCGGGCTAATCATGCAGAAAACCTGTATCGGAAGGGCCTTTAGGTTCTTTGGGAGGGACGGGTGGAGTGCCGAACAAAACTGCAAACTGACCGCGCAGCCCCACGCAGCCCCACACCCTCATCTGAAACCTTGAGGCCCCGAGATGCTGCATGCAGCACGGAACGAGAAGTGTTGATACCTTTACAGCTGTTAACCTGGCAATTTTCGGATTGTCAAGACCTTGACCGGTCATCACCTCGCACAATTTTCAAGACCAGGCAATTCGAATTCTCCATGTCCTTCCTGAGGTGCGAAACTAGAGCACCTCGCACCTAAGAGACAAGTGCGCAAGAGCAAGTGCACACGTTACGGCGCACGATGCGCAAGAGATTCTCAGCAACAGACAACAATTCTGCCACAACCTGCTGCCAAATTTCTTGTAAACCCCTGAGCAATCCAAAGGGCGACTTTCAGAAAGTTCGGCCGCCAGGATGCTGATAAATCAAGGGCCTACATTACAGGACATCCTCAGGCTGCCCATACCAAATCCGGCGAAACTTGTTCACGAGAGCCTGCTGGTCAGGGCAACAAGGGCCGAAAAGTCGCTCGGGAGGTAACTGTTCCATTTCTAGCATAACATAACCGGCGAATGTTTTTTTCTGACCTCGGCTTGGCTTAAGTTCTGACAGTAAAGTTCCACACGTGATGCTTCAGATTACAAGCAGTAGATTACCCCAATGCCCTCCTTCCATTGGGAACGCGCTCGGGTACAGGTTTCAGGCGAGAACGGAAAGTCGAGCTTGAAGTACTACGCGTGCCTCAATTCTAAACATCTAAACCTAAACACAACTACACCCGAACATGTAGATCGAATCCGCCTAGACTCCTGGACATGCTTGCTCTCAGACGACTACTATGAATTCCGCCTTGTCCGAAAGACATCGAAGCTTCACAAGCTCCCCGAAATTCATCTAAACCCCACAGCTCCCTCAACCACAGGACTCTACACTCCTGGAGCTGTTCAACTCCTACAGCAGTGCTTCAGTCATCAATCCCCCAACTCCTGCAGGACAAAAGAAAGCCGCAAGCCCCTCAACCCGAAACCCGCCTCCTCCCGACTGGCCGCTTCCCAGAGATCCTGTTTCTTCGTGCCTCCGGGTGCAAATAAGGCAGGCTTACACGACTTGGCGTTGAGGTTTCGGGCTTTGGGATTCGGCCACAAGGCTTTTGGTTTCGTGTAGCTCTGGCTCCGGCACTATTGCAGGAGCAAGGTTGGAGACTTGGGCGTTTTGAGGCATCGTCTGTGTAGCTCTCAGATGTATGATGAACATGCTTGGTTGATTTAAACCACCGTGTGTCAGGCACAAAGGAGTCCAGTCAGGGTCCAGGTTTGGTCATATACCATCATTAAGTCATTGGGGCGGGGACGTGTCGTCCGCACCTTCGGACTCGCGCCGGGCGGCCTTCTCCGCGGCCACTGCACAGCGAAGCCATACATCTGCGAGGGCGAAGGGCTCATGAAGAAACGGATTCCACAATTGAAACGACACGCAATGTTAACCGGCCGTGACAAGGGTTTTTGCAGGCGAATATCAAAAGATTGGACATGGATCGAAACCGGAGTGGCTCGATATGGCTTGATGGTGTGGGTCCTGACGTCACAAGTTTTGGCGACGCCTTCGTTGTCATTGGGTTGGATAAATGGATGCTGCGGGCCACTTTGCATGGATCTGCTAATGGGCCTCTTGGTCACGGGTCTCGTGAACATCGAAGCACCCCAGCCCAATCTTGCACGACTACGCGGGTGCAGGCTTGCCTACCGGACTACGGCAACCACCGAGCTTTGTATAGCCTTGGACAAAACGGATCTCGGCTCCCAGCCTGGTTGCTCGCCTTTCCCCGCGGCATGCGAATCCTCTGTCGTCCGCTGGTCCTCACAGCACTGCGGCCCGGAAGGCGGCGTGCTTACACCGCAAGGGTCTCAAGTGCGCAGTTTTGGGTTTAGCTTCACACTTGGAGGGATGGGGCTTCGGCTTGCAGCACACGTGCAACAGCAACCTCAAACCGATCCTGTCCCCACATCGTGGTTGATGTCGTGGTCGTCGGCAAGGTCGTCGTGGTGATCATGGTCGCCGTGGTCGTCTTGGTCGTCGTCGTCGTCGTCTTCGCCGTCTTCGCCGTCTCCGCCGCCGGTATCGTCGTCGTCGTGTTGTTGTGTCTTCGTGTCGTGAGAATCATCTTCCTCCTCATAGGACCATCCTGGTCATCATCTTGTTCTGCTTCGTAATCTTCGCATTCTTCATGTTCGTCAACAACATTTCATTCACACGCAGCGGGGGAGGACTGTCTGTGGTGAAACTTATCGTCCACGCTTTGCGAGGGATCGACCTAGTGCCCTGCTTACTACTTGCGCGGTCACTCTTCACGGCAAGCCGTGCCTCAGCGCTGCACTTGCACACGCTCCGCCCCTCAGGGCTGCAAGCTGTGAAGTGGGAAGCGAATGTGTCTTCAGAGTCTTATACGGCGTTATGATTTCGGCACTAGCTTGAACGCTAACCGGCTTGGTTGCAATGTATCACTGGCTGATTGGCAGCAGATCATTCTGCACTCAGCTGCTGGGGAGAAACTCCACCAGCTGTACACACATGGCAAGGGGAGAAACTCCTCCGATTGTTGGGGAGAGTCTCCTCCTAAGGGAGCATCTCCGCAAGGCGTCTGGCTCAGGAAGAGGCTGCCATGAGACGATCTTGTCCCTGCTGAGTGTTGCCACTGTTCCCATTTTGGTTTCTGGCTGCTCCATTCCCTCGGCCTCCGCTTCCTCGTCCCCTGCTTTTGCCCCCTCGATGTTGTCCTCTGCCTCGTTGCTGGGGAGTACCTCCACCACGCTGTCGCTTCAGGGGAGAATCTCCACCTGACGGACCTGCGTCTCCCCGTTTAGGGGCAGAGCTCTCATCCATCGATGCTCGCTGGAAGAGCTCTTGCAGAGACATTACTCGGGAGATTGGCTACGTCCTGGGGCTCATGAGAGACGGCGCTGCGAGCTAGGAAGATGACGTAGCTATTTTCTTGAAGCAGGGGATCTTCGAGGGTACAGGGACTAGGGGGGTGGGAGTCATCACCAACATACCAGGCATCTGCTGTGCGTACAGCTGCACGGTAATGGCCACTAGTGGACTCCATTCCTAGGTGAATGATCACTGCCTCTACTGTGTAGGTACAGAACGAAACTCGGGATGTGTGGTCCAGGAAGACAGGGATCTGGACTTGCTGTGGGATTGTGATGCGAGTGTGATCCTTAGCTTCACCTGCGAATCTCGGCAAGGCTAAGCACACCTGCTGTGCAGCTTCTATGAGAGCACATGAGCGCTCCTGAGACGACCATGCCACTAGCATGTCCTGTAGGTTGGTCTTGATCGCCGTGGCAAGATGAATGGGAGAGCCCCCTTCTTCGTCCACTATCACGCCTTCCGGTACTGAGGCTCTAGTTTCCCACTGTCCAAATCTTGATGCAGAGAGATTCCGAAACACTTGCTGCAGGAACTCAGCAGAGTCGTGCTGGCCTCCGTCAAAGAGCCAGCCCATGGTGAGCTCCGAGAAGACTCTGTGTTCAGGGGTTATTCTCGCAAGCTGACTGATCCGGGATGCCTCTTGGAAAGTCGCCTCTGAAGGATCTGATAGCCAGTGGAGACACTGCAGACCTGAGTTGGCATAGCAGTGGTTGCGAGTATTGGCTAGCAGGAGAAAGCCTTCCAGTCTAAACACGGGGTGAGGAATTCCTGGCGTTGAATCTGAAGGCTTCTTTGTGACTGTCTTCGCCGATGCCGTGGACTTTGCTCGAGTATATTCGCGGGGCTGCTTGCTGAGCTGCTGGCGCGCTACCTCCTGCAGTACGTGCACCTGCAGTAATGGAACGCACTGCTGAGCATGTCTACCCGGGGCATCCACACGAAGTTTGCAGTATCGACAGCTATCTCCTTTGTGAAAGAAGACCTTGAATTGATTGAGTCTTGGTTGGAGAGTTTTCTCCAGCTTGGCCATCACCTCAGGATGCTGCTTGTTTAAATGCTGTTTGGCTCCTTTCTGGCCTACGAGGACCTGACCACAGAGTGCGCAGTGTTCCATCAGGTAATCATGGAACGCCGGATTTCGAGCGGCGCCTTCTGGATTGTCCTGGGCATCAGACTGTAGACTTTCTACGAGTGAGATCCGGTTCTGTGCTTCTAAGGGTAGCTCTTCCTGCTGTCTAAGCAAAAGCTCTACCCTAGGGCAGGTAGATGCTTCGACATGTTTGCGCAGATAAAACACTGTTCGGAATGTTGCTCGACAGGCGATGCAAGTTGCTGACCCTGGCATTGAATGCAAAATAGGATCAAATTTGGGTCCTTTCAGGCACTGCTGAGAATCTGGGTGAGCCTTCTGCAGGTGGCGACGGAGTGCTCCGGTGCCAGAGAGACATGCTCCACATTCACCGCAGGTCAGAAGCCTATCCTCCACATGGTGCGAGGAGAAGTCCGTGGAGAGGCCTTCCAATGCCTGGCTAACTGCCTCAGCACGCAACTTATAGTGTGGGAGAAGCTGGGGATCGGAGTGTTGCTGTCTCTTTATAAACTGGGTCATTCTCTTTTGCAGCTGCTCCTTCACGTGAGGAATCCGTAATCTCCGGAGTAACTCCTGGTTTGATTCCTTCGTTTCCTGGGAGTAACTCCGCAGGACGAATCTGAGTTGGTACATCATGTGTGAATGGAGCTTTTGCAATCCCTGCTGTGTCATCCCCACCACGTGGAGTGCATACAGAGCAGAGGCCCACGCAGTTATTGTCCAAATCGACAGACGACGTCTGTCTGATAAGACTCGGTGGTTCCGAACTGCATGGGCTACTTCTGACATTGCAAGCTTACTGGATGACAGCCGATGTTTGAGAGTCTTCATTTCATAGTCGTGATAAGAAAGAATGACCCCCAAGTATGGGACCTGATAGCGCAGCGATATCAGCCTGCCCGAAGGGAGTTCAACATACTTCTCTCCCTCGACCTGGCGAAAGAGTTTCTTCCTAATGGTCGAGGCTGAGCCCCCTTGCAGCTGTAGCAGAATTGCTGACTTGGACGGATTGACCTTGAACCCAAGCTCTACCAGCTGATCCAGAAGCAGGTCGCAGTACCCTAGTGCTGTCATGAGGCCGGCCTCAGAGTCGAAATGCGACTGGATCAAGCTATCATCTGCGTACATTGTGAGGAGCTTCACTAGTTCTGCTGGGCTGATTTTCCCAGAGAGCTTCCTAAAGAGAAGCCCTGATGCAAAGGCGAATAAAGAGGGTGCTAGCTTACATCCCTGCTTGATTCCCCTGCGTGTGGCTATCTCAAAGCTCTGATCGCTGGCTGTCATCTTGTACAAGGCTTTGATGTGGAGATGGCCTACCACCTCTATCAGAAGAGGATCTGCTTGTTCGGCTTCCAGGGCCTCTCTTAATCGCAGCCTGTTTACAGTGTCAAAAGCTTTGCTCATGTCCACGCTCATGGTGAGACTGCCTCTGAGCTTGAGCCCCTGTTGTCCCTTACCTGCAGCCCTAGTGGTGAGGGCCTGTCTGAACCTGGCCTGGTCCACATGTGTGAGGGCCTTGCAGATAGCCTCCTCTGTGCCCCTGCCTGGGACAAAGCCGAACTGAGAGACGCCGGTCATTGCTAGCTGGAGGGTAGACTTGAGTCTCTTCCTCACGAGTCCGGCTAGGACCTTACCCTCAGGTGCTATCACCCCGATCGGACGGAGTGAGGTTGGTTTGTCTGGCTTCTTGGGAGGCTTTGGGAGCCAGGAGATCTGTGACGAGGTGACACTGTCCGAGAGCCTTCCTGCAGTGACTTCCCTATCAAGGGTGTCCGAGATTAGCCGAATTGCTTGGGGACCTAGGGAGCGCCAGGCTACTACGGGAGGACTCTCTTTAGGAACCGCCTTGCCCAGCTTTATTGTGCCAAGCTGTTCTTGCACTTTTTGCTCAGTGATGCGCAGGCTGCCTTGTATCCCTGAAAGTGGGAAGTCATCCCCTGCTCCAAACAGGTCTAGGGAATATTCCTCTAATTGCCTTCTTTCTTCCTTGGCAGTAAGGAAGCGACCCTCAGAATCACGAAGCTGAACTCTTTCCTGGGGCCTCCCCGACCTGAAGCGCTTGATTACCTTGTAAAGGGAATGACTCCCGTCCTGCTTGGACTTAAGCTCTGCCTGCTGGAGTTGTTCATCTATTTCCTGCCGCCGCCGCTCCTGCTTGTGACGCTTTGCTACCCTCGCCTGTGCACTTTGCTGGGAGAACGAGCACCAGCATCGGAACACCATACGGACCTGCAGCTCGGGCAAGAACTCTGCTAAGACCTTGACTGCTAGTGGGAGTGAGCGCAACACAGAGCGCTCTTCCCAGATGCTGAGATCTGATCTTTGTGCTGCTTCCTTTCTCTTGGGAAAGTGAGTCGCGAGGGCTGAGTTCATTGCTTGATGGAGACTCTGCCAGGTTTGGGGATGATCCTGAAGGAGGGAGTCTACCTCCCTGGCAAATGCCTGTATTTTCGGGGAACGGTGTCTGTAGCAGTCCTCCATTGCCTGCTGGTCATAGGGTTTTGAGGCTTGGGCGGAGTATCTCCTGCTGTGCCTCAGTTTACCAAGAAGGGGGAAATGCCTACTACCATCCCTCCAGGATGCAACTGGGAAGGTCCTTAGTGGCCGGCAAAACCTGGCGGGGCCTTGGGACTGTGCAATCCTGACAAACGAGAAGTCAATCTGTGAAATAGAGTTGCCTTGTTCGTGGGTGGCTGGTCTATGCACTCCCCAAGTGTTGGTTGCGACTAGCTGGTGCTCCGACAGTAGGGTCTGGAGATCCTTAGATCCCCGATGCCCGAGTCTGCAAGCCTGGATCGTGCATGGCCCTACGTGTTTGTTGTCGGTTTTGAGCGAGGAGTTAAAATCTCCTAGCACAAGGAGAGTGTTGCGATTGGGAACAGCTCGGATGGACTTACTTAGGGAGTGAAGGGTCTGCTTCCGGGTTTCCTTATTCTGAGCGACTGTCTCCTTAGAGCGCCAAACGTATTGATAGCAGCTGAAGACGTCCAGTGAGATGCCGTTGCTCGGCACCCGGACCTGGAGAACTCTTCCTGGAACAACCTCGTTGTAGCGAAGATCCTGTGACTTGCACAGCGTGGAGTGCACCATTATGAGGACCCCGGCTCCCTTCTCCCCTGTGGAACCAGAGCTGATCACGTGCCAGCCTGACTTGCTGAATTGCCAAGAGCCCCTCCAGTGTGTTTCCTGAATTGCTACCAGCTTCACATCCTGAAATGCGGCACTTTGCAGTACGGAGAGTAACTCTTCCCAAACTGCTGTTGTGAGAGATCCTGCGTTCCAGGATAGATAGCTGAGATTCTTATCTTCTGTAAATTTCGAAGGCCGAGTCCTTCTGCCGGGATTGGTGGGCTTTACATGTGCCGGAGCAACTCCAAGCTCTGTTGACGACATCGTCCTTCCCTTGTAGACCGCACTACCTTCAAGCAGAGCTTTACGTGCTGCCCTTTGATAAGAGCGTTTACCCTTCCCTTTAGGAACGGGCTGATGCTTGGTCGAACCACTAGGCTGTTTCGCAGCACTCATGTTGAGTACGGCTCCTGTCGGCTTCGCAATACCGACAACCCTCACCTCTGGGAGATGTTAGAGAGCTGTAAATCTAATACTCCCTCCCGGACTTGGGACCGGGACTGCTCAGGCGCTGACAAATGCCATGGCAAGAAAGGAAAAAGGCAACTGTACTAGCCTGACCTTTCCTGAGCCGAGAGGCTTGTCAACAACAACAACAACAACATTTCATTCACACGCAGCGGGGGAGGAACTGTCTTTGGTGAAACTTTTCGTCCACGCTTTGCGAGGGATCGACCTAGTGCCCTGCTTGCTACATGCGCGGTCACTCTTCACGGCAAGCCGTGCCTCAACACAGCACTTGCACACGCTCCGCCCCTCAAGGCTGCAAGCTGTGAAGTGGGATGGGAGTGTGTCTGCAGAGTCGGATGCGATTTAGGATTTCGGCACTAGCAAAGAGCTTTCCGGCTTGGTTGCAATATGTCACTGGCTGACTTGCTGCGGGACATTTTGCACTCAGCAGCTGTCGCGAACGTTCTCTAGACTCGCTGTGATGGCTCAGTACGAACCACAAGCTCTATGTTGTAAAAGAGTCGATGAGGCAGTGAGATGCTCAGTAGAGGAATGCCTGGCGCCCGCTCCCAGTGCTCGTAACATGGAGTTCTCCAGTCCCCTGATGGGATATAGTGGAGGTCACTGCTTTTGGTGGGGGTCCTAGGGGAGGGACTCCTCCTGGGATTCCACCTTTAACCGGAGCTCCCGATGATTTGCCTGGTCCTCCCGGAGTCAGGTCTGTACTGGATCCGTTTCTCGGCAAATTGACAGGCATCGGTGGCGGCGGACCCTTAGGAGCATCTGCCTTGGGTGCCACGCCTTCTGAGTCTGACTCCCGGATAGCATCACTGGATGGCGACCTGGGTAGGTGAGGACGACGTCTCACTGGTGGAGGAGTGCGAGAGTTCGCTCTGGTACCACTTTTCTTAGGAGTTTCGGGCATAACTACTGGAATCAAACAGCTGATGAATTGAGCCTGGCAGACATGCATAAGTTGCATTTCTTGTGATCCTTTGGCTGTCTTTTTTCTTGCTGGGACTGGGCTCGAGGCTCTGCATCGAATGGTAGATCTGACCTCAGAGTGCTTGGATGCTGACGGGAATGAATGATAAATTAAACCTGCACATAGACTCAGATTTTTGACATGGGCGGCTGCAATGTCTGCTTGGGGAGCAACTCCACCATTTGGCGGGGCTCTTTTCTGGTGTCAGAGCGGCCTATTGTTGCCTCCGTACTTAGTGCCTGATTTCAGACTCTGATAGTACTCTATGGCAGAAGGAGGCACTTCTGTAGGGGTGAGGATGACGCCGTTCTTGCTACGGAAAAACTTCACCCCTAACTGTGAGGCCTTGCGAGGATTGACCGCTACCAGCATGGACGAGTTCTCTCTGAAACCAGAGACACCTGGTTTCCCATAATCGCTGTCAGCCACAAAATGGATATGCTGCCGTCCCTCCCTGCCACGTCCTCCTTTGCCGCGGCCCTTGGAGATCTTGTTTTGTGGCAGAAGGCCGTCTTGACGAATTGGGTCGTACAAGGACCAGTAGGTGCCGTGAAAGAGCATGCCGGGGAGCATCTCCTCCGTAAGTTCCTCTAGGACCTCTGATGAGTTGACATCCGAGCGAGAATGTCCTTGCAGTGCCCTGATGTACTTCGTACCTTGGCAGTCTCCCAACTCGTACCGGCCTTTGGTATTACGACGAACAATCTCCATGAGATCGCCCGCCGTGGCGTTCTGATTCTGCACTCTTGGCCAAGAAACCACATCCTCGAGTTTGGCCCACCCGGCCGAAGTGACGCTGATGTACGGTCTATGCCCATGTCTGAGGCATGCTGCAAGCGCCTTGGAAACTTCAAACGAGAAGCGGGTCTCTGGATCCGTAGAGGCTGTGCAGTAGTCTCCAAGATCACCCGGTTCACCCTCCCATGCCACAATGGAGGCTCCTTGGTGTCGCTGTGCTGGGGTCAGTGATCACTGTCATTTCAGTCGGGGGAGGAACTCCACCCGTAGATCCTGACGCTTGCTCCAGACTCTGGAGCTGGAAGGGGAGTAACTCCTCCTTCTTTTACTAGATCTGGCGAGGTAGCTTCGCTAGGCAAGTCATATCCCAGAGCTGTGAAGGAGTCACGAGCCTGCCGAAGTGGAATCTCCAGCATTCCGCTCCACTCACGGAGGTACTCGCCTAGGGAGAGTGTCTCCTTTGTTGAGATTTGTAGCAGCAGCGCTCGGATTTCCACTGCATCAAAGGAATATATTAGTTGGTTTGTTTTCTTGCCACGTTTTTGCGATCCAGAGTGTGCAGCTTCCGCCTCGATCATGGGCCGAGCGAATATGTGGCGAGGACCGATCCTCACCAGGCAGCTGTATCCGGCCGCTAGATGCCGGTTTGAAAGCCTGTGGAGATACACTCCTGGACGGTCCTCGAAGCTTCTTGTGCCTGTGAGATCCGGAGTTGAAGGCAGTAGTCGTCCTGTTGCCAGTATCCCATGCAAACATTCCAGGTGTGTACCGTGGAACGCCACCTCACTGTCTCCAGCTGGGAGTATGTTCGGAGAAGAATACTCAAATCGAAACCATCCATTTTCCTCAGCTGTTGGGAAGCCAAGCTTCGAGTGCAGGGGTTCATTGGCCAGGCCCCGGCGGGAGGATAAGAAAGTCTCGAGGAGGGCATTGGCGATTTCAGGGGTCGGTCTCTCCGCCTGATTGAGGCCATCTCGAAGTTGCTGGGTCACTGTCACCATAATTCTGTGGTTGTTCAGGTCGGTGATGGAACCGTCGCAGGCTGTGACCAGGCTGAGAAAAGGAGTATAACCCGCACTCTGAAGAATTTTGATGGCCGCTTCAGTGCGATCATCTGTGGCCTGTTGTGAAGAAAGGTCCCCAGAGGGAGGATCTCCACTCTTGGCCTTTGCTGCGGGGGGAGTATCTCCACCCTCGCTCTGCCCAGTGCTTCTCTTTTTGGAGGGAGGGGGAGGGGGAGTGACTCCACCCTTTCCCCCTCCCGACTCTTCCGATCCACCCGTGCCTTTTGAGGCACCTTTATGTGCTGGATAACTTTCGCCGTGAGCACGAGCGGAGCGCCTCCACTGGCGCAAAAAATTTCTGTATGTCACATACGGAAGTTGATCCCGTGTCCGTCGCTCGCAGAATTCCGCATACTCATCCTGAAACGAGGGATCTTGAGTTGAATCAGGTCGTGACATGGTGCTGGCTTTTGAGAGAAAGCTGCGATGTGATGTCACAGGCTGAGCTCAGGATTTGACAGGTGATGAGCCATCTGATGAGCCATCTGAGCTCCAGGCCACCACGACGAGGGACCTGCATCAATGAAGCTTTGTCTTAGTGAGCAGATAAAGGAGCATTTTTGGCTGCATTCTCGGAGCTGTTAAAAACCCCTCAAAAGGAACTACTCCAGCATACTTCCCTCGTTGGGGGAGAAACTCCACCGAGGCGAGGGGAGGAGCTCCACCTGATCTCTCCTGCTGTTAAAAACCCCTGGGGAGAAACTCCACCAACTGTACACACTTAGCGAGGGGAGATGCTCCTCCCCATTGGGGAGTGTCTCCACCTAAGGGAGTATCTCCTCTTGGCATCTGGCTCAGGGAGGGGCTGCCATGAGACGATTGTACGACACGTCCCACACCGATGTAGCCAAATTCAATTTGCGATCTTCGGCGAAGAACGTGGCCCTCAAAGCCTCCACCTCACCCAGATAGACTGTTCTGGGCTCGATCGGCAAGAATTTACTCACGTATGCCACTATGTGAGTCTCTCTCTCCAGAGAGTCGAGATCGTATCTGTGGAGGGAGATGCTTTCTGGGGTCACCAGTTCCCCAGAGTTGATGCGAGCCAGGGTGAGATATTCCAAGCCCTGCTCGGCCAGGACTCTTCGTCGTCGGTACCTGATCTGCCCCCACTCGTCGATGCCAGAGATGACATGCAGGTGTTTGATCACCTGCCGGACCCCGTTTTCCGGGAGTAACTCCACGGAAAGATTTAGGATCTCATCCTTGGTGATGAGCCCAAGCGCCTTCACTCTCTCTCGAAGCTCTGTGAGCACCACCCAGGGGAGTACCTCCAAACCTAGGGACTTCTGGCGCAGGTAATGAACGGCCGCTATCGTTGGGAGCAACATCATTGCCAAGTGAGTCGGCGTCTGGTCATACATGTTGAGAGAGGGAGAGATTGAACTGCTGAACCTGAGAGTTTTGAGCCTGAACGCTTTATCCAAAAGAGGAACGGCTGTGGCATTATGGCAGAAGTCCTATCATCATGCAAAGTCTTCTGCGGGAGGGCCTCCTCGCAGATCATCGTTGATGACCCAGGCTCCTCGCAGGTATGCTTGGTGTGGGAGTAGCTCCTCTTTAGAAGGTTACTTTCAAAGTGCTCCGCGGGAGGGCCTCCTCGCAGCTCGTCGAGAGATACCTCGAGCTCCTCGCGATTGTGCACAGGGTGGGAGTAACTCCGCTTCTTAGGGGGTTGCTTTTCAACTTAGCTCTTAGCACCAGGCCGGCCCACTCGTGGGGCTAGTCCGATCAATGACCTGTTCCTCCGGAAGAGATCAGGAGAGCAAATCGCGAATCTGGCGAACCAGCGGCGAGGGCTGAGTTCCCATTCGCTGAAAATCTGCATTTATGAGCGAAAAGGCGGTATTACCGACTAGAGTCTGCAAGGTGTCCTGCAAATCAGATGTGGCCGATCTGGTTGACAGCTGGATCTGGATTCGGACTGGTCCTCCCGTCATGCTCTCCGCCAGTGGCCGCGAGGTTTTGAAGAGCTTGATGTGTTCCGGATCTGAGGAGATTCGGGTGATTGCGTCCCCCAATCCTGAAACAACTTGAGCCGTAGTGATAGGTTCTTCCACCGACTCTATCATCTTCTGATCAGTGGGACTCCACTCCAAAAACGGCCAATCGCCATCCGGGGTCATCAGCTCATCATTCTGCAGGCGCTCCTGTATGCTTTTATCCCGGCTGGTAGTCACCAGTCTCTCCTTAAGTTCACGGAGAAGCTTCAGGGTCAGTGCTGCCTTGATAGGGATCCCTATGGGACTGTTCTTGACTCGCTGAGACTCTTCGTATAGGTGGGGGAGAATAGAGTGATCTTCTGTCCGAACATACGAGACGAACGTCACGTCCGACACGAGGGCTGTGATTTGCTCGTCGTGTCGAAGTGCTAGCCGCGCTATGGCATTGATCAGATCTTTCGATACATTGCCTTGTCCCTGCTGAGTGGTGCCACTGCTCCCATTTTGATTTCTGGCTGCTCCTTTCCCTCGACCTCCACTTCCTCGTCCCCTACTTTTGCCCCCTCTCTGTTGTCCTCTGCCTCCTTGCTGGGGAGTAGCTCCACCACGGTGTCGCTTCAGGGGAGAATCTCCACCTGATGGACCTGCATCTCCCCGTTTAGGGGCAGAGCTCTCATCCATCGATGCTTTCTGGAAGAACTCTTGCAGAGACATTATTCGGGAGATTGTCTACGTCCTGGGGCTCGTGAGAGACGGCGCTGCGAGCTATGAAAATGACATAGCTATTCTCTTGCAGCAAGGGGTCTTCGAGGGTACAGGGACTAGGGGGTGGGAGTCATCACCAACATACCAGGCATCTGCTGTGCGTACAGCTGCACGGTAATGGCCACTAGTGGACTCCATTCCTAGGTGAATGATCACTGCCTCTACTGTGTAGGTACAGAACGAGACTCGGGATGTGTGGTCCAGGAAGACAGGGATCTGAACTTGCTGTGAGATTGTGATTCGAGTGTGATCCTTAGCTTCACCTGCGAATCTCGGCAAGGCTAAGCACACCTGCTGTGATGCTTCTATGAGAGCACATGAGCGCTCCTGGGACGACCATGCCACTAGCATGTCCTGTAGGTTGGTCTTGATCGCCGTGGCAAGATGACTGGGAGAGCCCCCTTCTTCATCCACGATCACACCTTCCGGCACTGAGGCTCTTGTTTCCCACTGTCCAAATCTTGATGCAGAGATATTCCGAAACACTTGCTGCAGGAACTCAGCAGAATCGTGTTGGCCTCCGTCAAAGAGCCAGCCCATGGTGAGCTCCGTGAAGACTCTGTGTTCAGGGGTTATTCTCGCTAGCTGGCTGATCCGAAGTGCCTCTTGGAAAGCCGCCTCTGGAGGATCTGATAGCCAGTGGAGACACTGCAGACCTGAGTTGGCATAGCAGTGGTTGCGTGTATTGGCTAGCAGGAGAAAGCCTTCCAGTCTGAACACGGGGTGAGGAATTCCTGGCGTTGAATCTGAAGGCTTCGTTGTGGCTGTCTTCGCCGATACCGTGGACTTCGCTCGAGTGTATTCACGGGGCTGCTTGCTGAGCTGCTGACGCGCTACCTCCTGCAGTACGTGCACCTGCAGTAATGGGACGCATTGCTGAGCATGCCTACCCGGGGCATCCACGCGAAGTTTGCAGTATCGACAGCTATCTCCTTCTTGGAAGAAGACCTTGAATTGATTAAGTCTTGGTTGGAGAGTTTTCTCCAGCTTAGCCATCACCTCAGGATGCTGCTTGTTTAAATGCTGTTTGGCTCCTTTCTGGCCTACAAGGACCTGACCGCAGAGTGCACAGTGTTCCATCAAGTACTCATGGAACGCCGGATTTCGAGCGGCGCCTTCCGGATTGTCCTGGGCATCGGACTGGAGGCTTTCTACTAGTGAGATCCGATTCTGTGCTTCTAGGGGTAACTCTTCCTGCTGTCTGAGCAATAGCTCTACCCTAGGGCAGGTTGATGCTTCGACATGTTTGCGCAGATAAAACACTGTCCGGAATGTTGCCCGACAGGCAATGCAAGTTGCTGACCCTGGCATTGAATGCAAAATAGGATCAAATTTGGGTCCTTTCAGGCACTGTTGAGAATCTGGATGAGCCTTCTGCAGGTGGCGACGGAGTGCTCCGGTGCCAGAGAGACATGCACCACACTCTCCGCAGGTCAGAGGCCTATCTTCCACATGGTGCGAGGAGAAGTCCGTGGAGAGGCCTTCCAAAGTCTGGCTAACTGCCTCAGCCCGCAACTTATAGTGTGGGAGGAGCTGGGGGTCTGAGTGTTGCTGTCTCTTTAAGAACTGGGTCATTCTCTTTTGCAGCTGCTCCTTCACGTGAGGAATCCGTAATCTCCGGAGTAGCTCCTGGTTGGATTCCTTCGTTTCCTGGGAGTAGCTCCGCAGGACGAATCTGAGTTGGTACATCATGTGTGAGTGGAGCTTTTGCAGTCCCTGCTGCGTCAGCCCCACCACATGGATAGCATACAGAGCAGATGCCCACGCAGTTATTGTCCAAATCGACAGACGACGTCTGTCTGATAAGACTCGTCGGTGGTTCCGAACAGCATGGGCTACTTCTGACATTGCTAGCTTACTGGCTGACAGCCGATGTTTGAGAGTCTTCATTTCATAGTCATGATAAGAAAGAATGACCCCCAAGTAAGGGACCTGGTAGCGCAGCGATATGAGCCTGCCCGAAGGGAGTTCAACATACTTCTCTCCCTCGACCTGGCGAAAGAGTTTCTTCCTAATGGTCGAGGCTGACCCCCCTTGCAGCTGTAGCAGAATTGCTGACTTGGTCGGATTGACCTTGAACCCAAGCTCTACCAGCTGATCTAGTAGCAGGTCGCAGTACCCTAGTGCTGTCATGAGACCGGCCTCAGAGTCAAAATGCGACTGGATCAAGCTATCATCTGCGTACATTGTGAGTAGCTTCACCAGTTCTGCTGGGCTGATTTTCCCAGAGAGCTTCCTATAGAGGAGCCCTGATGCAAAGGCAAATAATGAGGGTGCGAGCTTACATCCCTGCTTGATTCCCCTGCGTGTGGCTATCTCAAAGCTCTGATCGCTGGCTGTCATCTTATACAAGGCTTTGATGTGGAGATGGCCTACCACCTCGATCAGAAGAGGATCTGCTTGTTCGGCTTCCAGGGCCTCTCTTAATCGCAGCCTGTTTACAGTGCCGAAAGCTTTGCTCATGTCCACGCTCATGGTGAGACTGCCTCTGAGCTTGAGCCCCTGTTGTCCTTTACCTGCGGCCCTTGTGGTGAGGGCCTGTCTGAACCTGGCCTGGTCCACACATGGGGACAAAGCCGAACTGGGAGACACCGGTCATGGAGGGTAGACTTAAGTCTCTTCCTTACGAGTCCGGCAAGGACCTTGCCCTCCGGTGCTATCACCCCGATCGGACGGAGCGAGGTTGGTTTGTCTGGCTTCTTGGGAGGCTTTGGGAGCCAGGAGATCTGTGACGAGGTGACACTGTCCGAGAGCCTTCCGGCTGTGACTTCCCTATTTAGGGTGTCCGAGATTAGCCGGATTGCTTTGGGACCTAGGGAGCGCCAGGCTACGACTGGAGGACTCTCTTTTGGAACTGCCTTACCCAGCTTTATTGTGCCCAGCTGTTCTTGCACTTCGTGCTCGGTGATGTGCAGGCTGCCTTGGATCCCTGAAAGCGGGAAGTCATCCCCTGCTCCAAACAGGTCTAGAGAATATTCCCCTAATTGTCTTCTTTCTTCCTTGGCAGTAAGGAAGCGACCCTCGGAATCTCGAAGCTGAACTCTTTCCTGGGGCCTCCCCGATCTGAAGCGCTTGATTACCTTGTAAAGGGAGTGACTCCCGTCCTGCTTTGACTTTAGCTCTGCCTGCTCGAGTTGTTCATCTATTTCCTGCCGCCGCCGCTCATGCTTGTGACGCTTGGCTACCCTCGCCTGTGCACTTTGCTGGGAGAACGAACACCAGCATCGGAACACCACACGGACCTGCAGCTCGGGCAAGAACTCTGCTAAGACCTTAACTGCTAGTGGGAGTGAGCGCAACACTGAGCGCTCTTCCCAGATGCTGAGATCTGATCTTTGTGCTGCTTCCTTTCTCTTGGGAAAGTGAGTCGCTAGAGCTGAGTTCATTGCTTGATGGAGGCTCTGCCAGGTTTGGGGATGATCCTGAAGTAGGGAGTCTACCTCCCTTGCAAATACCTGTATTTTCGGGGAACGGTGTCTGTAGCAATCCTCCATTGCCATTTTTGGTCGTACAGTTTTGAGGCTTGGGCGGAGTATCTCCTGCTGTGCCTCAGCTTACCAAGAAGGGGGAAATGCCTACTACCATCCCTCCAGGATGCTACTGGGAAGGTCCTTAGTGGCCGGCAAAACCTGGCAGGACCTTGAGACTGTGCAATCCTGACAAACGAGAAGTCAATCTGTGAAACAGAGTTGCCTTGTTCGTGGGTGGCCGGTCTATGCACTCCCCAAGTGTTGGTTGCGACTAGCTGGTGCTCCGACAGTAGGGTCTGGAGATCCTTAGATCCGCGGTGCCCGAGTCTGCAAGCCTGGATCGTGCATGGCCCTACGTGTTTGTTGTCGGTTTTGAGCGAGGAGTTGAAATCTCCTAGCACAAGAAGAGTGTTGCGATTGGGAACAGCTCGGATGGACTTACTTAGGGCATGAAGGGTCTGCTTCCGGGTTTCCTTATTCTGAGCGACTGTCTCCTTAGAGCGCCAAACGTATTGATAGCAGCTGAAGACGTCCAGTGAGATGCCGTTGCTCGGCACCCGGACCTGGAGAACTCTTCCTGGAACTACCTCGTTATAGCGGAGATCCTGTGACTTGCACAGTGTGGAGTGCACCATTATGAGGACCCCGGCTCCCTTCTCCCCTGTGGAACCAGAGCTGATCACGTGCCAGCCTGACTTGCTAAATTGCCAAGATCCCCTCCAGTGGGTTTCCTGAATTGCCACCAGCTTCACATCCTGAAATGCGGCACTTTGCAGTACGGAGAGTAACTCTTCCCAAACTGCTGTTGTGAGAGATCCTGCGTTCCAGGATAGATAGCTGAGATTCTTATCTTCTGAAAATTTCGAAGGCCGAGTCCTTCTGCCGGGATTGGTGGGCTTTGCATGTGCCGGAGCAACTCCAAGCTCTGTCGACGACATCTGCCTTCCCTTATAGACCGCACTACCTTCAAGCAGAGCTTTACGTGCTGCCCTTTGATAAGAGCGTTTACCCTTCCCTTTAGGAACGGGCTGATGCTTGGTCGAACCACTAGGCTGTTTCGCAGCACTCATGTTGAGTGCGGCTCCTGTCGGCTTCGCAATACCGACAACCCTCACCTCTGGGAGATGTTAGAGAGCTGTAAATCTAATACTCCCTCCCGGACTTGGGACCGGGACTGCTCAGGCGCTGACAAATGCCATGGCAAGAAAGGAAAAGGCAACTGTACTAGCCTGACCTTTCCTGAGCCGAGAGGCTTACAACAACAACAACAACAGCAACAATTTTTATTGGACGCTGAGCGAGCGGGCTCTGCTCATTGCGGGCGTGTGAGACTGCCTTTGCACCTGAACAAAGGTCTGAGAGCAGAAATGCTAAGGGCCTGGGCCTGAAAGCGCTGAAACAGGCTACCGGGAAGAGAGCTACCCTACAAGCTACCTCAAAAGCCGGTTCATGCGTCTCAGGCGTGGGTGAGAAACCCTCCGTCACCCTCAGTGTGGACTATGGCGTCCCATGTCCACGGACCGATGATTGATGAGCCGTACCCCCTCGGGACCGTCACTCAGAGTGCCTGTTGCGTGGCGTCCCACTCATGGTCACTCTCAATCAAAGGCGATGGGCCGTAAGGTCGCAAAGGTGATGAGCATGTGGAACGGCTGCTAGTGCTGTTATCTGAGGCAGCTCCGCTTTTGTGGGCAAGCAGATTGCATCGGTGAACGATGTGGCACACCCTGGCGGTAAGCACACTGTGCCTAATAAGGCTAACCTTATTCGTAAGAGGCGTACTCCCCTCCAGAGGCCAGGCTTGCCGGCAATGGCTTGGGGGCCTCGGACAACCCCCCATTCTCGAGCCGAGAATGGGGGGTTGCAAAACCTTGATTTTTAGGCCTCGGACAAACCCCCCTTCTCGAGCCGAGAATGGGGGTTTGTAAAGCCGATTTCAGCCATTGGTCAGCTGTGTTGCTGACAGGCGTTGCCTTTCTGGGAAAGCAGCGAGCGTTGCCCGACTAGCATGACAGGTATAGGCCGCTATTGCACACAAACGCTGAGTAGTGGAGCTACGTCAGCTGTACGACTTGAGCAGCAAAACTGAACAACAGCGTTCCTGCTCCCTGCCGTGTAGGCAGGTCGGTCCCACAGAGCCAGTAGGTCGCCCCCTTCCTGCAAGGGGAAGTAGGGGCCCCTGGCCTCAGGGGAACCCTCAGCTTAATCATCTGAAACTTGGACTGGCATAGGGCCAGCCTCCGCTGTGTGCGGTATTGAACCAAGTCGCACGAACAGCACATAGCAGCCGTGGCGTGCCTGCCTGAGATCTGAATCTGAGGCCTGAACCGACGGACGACCATCGTCCGTGCTGAGCCAAGGTTGATCGGGGTTGCTCCTCCAGAGGGAGCGATAATGTCCACTGTGCGGGGTGTCACCTATGTGGAAGATACAGGACTGAACCCATCCTTTCTCTAGTTGTACGGAGCCCGTCGGGGCCCACTGCGAGAGCTGAAGGGGGTGGTGCAGACCAGTGACAGCATAGCTGAGCTTGCGGCCTTCAACAAATCGCGCCACTGTGAGAACCACCAGTCGTTGCTGCCCTCGAAAGGCGGTGTGCACCGGCTGGCCAGACCACCGAGAGAGCAGCTCCTGAAGTGCATGGGATCCACCTGTCGTTGGAGCTGGCAGCAAAGCGAGCGGACCTCCCGCATCGGTGACCTCAGTAGTGTTTACATCCCTGACTTCCCAGGGTCGTGCAATCGGAAAGGCGGTAATGCCTGCAAATAAGGCCACTAGAAACTCCGAAGCATCTTGTTGTTGGCCATCATAGCGCCAAGTGGGAGTAAGATGGCGAAGCGTGAAAGAGGCAGTCAGGGTGAAAGGAGAACCAGAGACAGAATCAGCCACTTCCTGATGGAGGGAGGTGCTTGCCCCTCCGTGCTCCAGCAAGATGCACGTCGGCACCAGGGCCGAAAGCGTTGAGTTAACATAGCAGTAGTTGGAGATGTTGCGCAGCGAGCGAGGAGCAGCGAGCGCGCCGTCCTTTGATTCTACTGTCCCTGACTTCGGTGGCAGGGGGCCTGCAGGCGTTGCCTGGCGAGTCTGGGGCGTTGCTCCAACAGCGGTGGTATCGTCCCGTGTGGGTGCGTTGCCTTGTGTCGTGCCAACCGCTGGCATGTACCTGCGTAACGGTCCGCCCTGGCAGCGGGAAAGTGCATGAACCAAGTCATAAAACAGAATCTGAAAAAGGATCGGACATTGTGCCGGATGCTGCCTCTTATCCGTAACAGGCTTGCGGCAGCACGGGCAAGGCATGCCCTTGACAAGGGTCAGGCCTGATTTGCTGCTCTGAGTTGCAGCTGTAGCGCCATGAGCCGCCCATTCAGGTTTGTGGGCCTGCCGGATGTGAGACTTGAGCTTGGTATTGTCCGGGGTCCAGAACCCACACAGCAAGCAATGTGACATAAGGTCCTGAGACTCATCAGATCGTCCGAGCTCCACAGCCGTGTGTGTTGTCAGAGTGTCATGGAAGCGCTGCTGCCTGGGATGCAATCTGGGCTGATGCTGCGAATCCAAGGGAGGGTGCGCCGCGTCATCCAGCTCCTGTAGCCTAGCTGGCTCCGAGCAGGCACCTGATAGCAAGTGGTCCTTTAAGCCCTTCATCTGAGGGAATTGCCTGTTGCAGGCCGCACACTTGGGGAGCCCTCCTACAGAGAGGGTGTGGGAGAAGCCTCGAGGGACATATCTGATGACCGAGCCTGGATGCTTGCGGGCCTGGTGGGTGCGAAGACCGACCTCAGTGTCGAAGGCCTGAGCACACGTCGGGCACACGAAGGACGGGGGGGCCTCCTGCTGTGATGTGTCCTTAGAAAGTTGCTGCAGAACGTCTGCATAACTAGTAGAGAGTGCCTCCGCCTGGAGAAGCGCGCGCTGGGTTAAAGAGATGTCCCCCGCAGGAGTTTTCCGCCGTCGAGCACCTAAGCGCTTGACACGATTGGCCTGTCGCGCCTGCAGCTTACGGACAGGGTCCATGATCTCATGGGAGGCATAGAGGTCAGCCGTGGATATGTGTGTCAGGTGCGCTGGCTTGTTCAGGACAGCTCGAATTTTGCGAGCGTGCCAAGCCCGCAACAGTTTAGCTGTCTCTAGGGTCAAGCCCACATCCACTAATCCAGAGGCTACTGTGGCCCAGACAGTGCTATGCCAAAATGTGCAACCGCGATGCAGGCCCCGCCGTTCGTCTGTTGTGAACGAAGCGGCGTACCTGCTGCAATGTGCCTGCAACCGGAACTTGAGAGTAGCCTTCTCGAAGTTGGAGTAGGAGAGCATGACGCCGAGATACTTAAAGGACGTCACCAGCGGAAAGCCCTCGTGAGACTTGGACTCTCCCAGTCTCCACATCTTATGGCGGGTTCCGTCAGGCGCGGTGCGCCAATAAGTGTGCTTGGAGATGGCGCGTTGCGCCTGTTGGCCCTCGAGTTTGACCATAACAGTGCATTTTGCACCGTTGACAGCAAATCCATGGCGACGGACCAACTGCAACAGTTGCTCAATCAGAGCATGAGCGCGATCCAGGTCCTCCATTGAGTGGATGTCACGGTGAACCGTAAGGTCATCTGCGTAGCCCGTGAGGTAGTCCACCACGGCTCGAACCCCAACAAGAGCTATGAGCTCCCGGAAGATCCCGTAAGCATGGAAAAAAGTGTGGGGGCAAGCTTACACCCCTGTTTAATGCCCGCAGTGGACTGGACCGTGTCCTCTTCACCCTGGGTGCGAAACGTGTAAGCACTGCCAGCATGCAATGAGGCAACTAGGTCAATGAGGTCTTGCGGGACTCCCGCTTCCTGCAGTGTGCTAAGCAAGTCTGTTCTGCTCACCATGTCAAAGGCTTGTGACAAGTCTAGTGCAAAGCAGATGCCACCTACTAGCTGGGGACGAGTTCGTCCCGAGTGAAGCTGATGCCTGGTTCGTCGGGCCTCCTGGCAGTTATTGCGTATCTGAGTGACATGACCAACGACCCTGCTCAAGGCATCTGAAAGACCGCGATGTGGCTGGTAGGCAAATTGTGGGAGACCCCGAAGATAGTCAGCCGTGTAGGGAGACAGCTGATCTCTACAAGCCCCCGCCAGGCCCTTGCCGTCGTCTGAGGGGACGTAGATTGCCAGGCTTCGTGGCCGGCTTGTTAGGCTTTGGGATAAAACACAAGTCAGCATCCTTTAAGGGCGGCTGAAGTACCTCAGCAGCCGGCAATGGGCGTTGTGCCCGAGATTGCAGCGATGCTGCTAGCGCCTCTCCCGCAGCCGCCGAGCAGAGCCGCCAGGCAGCCGCCGGAGCAGAGCCTTGCGGTACCGCCTTGTGCGGTCTGATGGAGCCTATGTGCTTGGCCAGCAGACCAGCCGGGATTTCCGGCAGCGAGTCCACCTGGTGTGCGAGTGGCGGATGTCTGGCAAAGACCTGTTCCACGTGGTCTCTAAGCAGGCGGAGCTCAGAGGTAGAGTCCAACAGCAGACCATCCGGTCCCTGAAGCTGTGCCATAGTTTGGGGTTCCCAAGGTCGGAGCTTCTTTAAGGTCTTATGTGCGATGTAGGAATCGTGTCTGGCACACGCCTCATCGACCTCAGCCTGGAAAGCTCGGTGTCGTTCCTTCTTGGCTAAGTAGAGAGCCTGCTTATGCCATCGATTCAGGTCCTCCAAAGACTGATCTAGGTCGGATAAGGTGGTTATGGAGTCCTCATGCAAAGAACGAATATGAGCGACTCGACTCCACATTCGCAGCGTCGCACGGTGCTGAGCAGTTTCAGGAGCTTGCTGAGGCCGTGGTTTGGGGAAAAACAGTGCAGAGGCCTCCAGCAGTACCTGATTAACTTCATCAGGCGTGTGAGTCCGAGAGGACAGACGCTGGCCCACCCAGTCTTGCATGCGACCGGCTATTGGCAGACCTGAACGGACAGCCGTCTCTAGAGCTTCCTTATGAAAGGTCGTGGAAGGACAAGTAGGCTTTGGCAGATTCCAGTGCTGGGTGGGTCTGAGTTGAGCCAAGACTGGAAGGTGGCCGCCCCTCTTCCATTTGCCGAGCTGAAGATCCTTGCACGGCCGAGACTGCTTTGCCAGGCCCTTGGCCGAGGCTTCTGAAGTGAGCAGGAAGTCAATTTGTGATCCCTGACCATTCAGGAAGAAAGTGTGACCTGCACCACTAGACCATGTGTTAAGAGCTACCAACCGATGGGAGGAGACTAAGGCTTGGAACGATTCATCCTGCATCTGAGTTTGCTCTGGCTTGGTGCTACACTGACCTACCAGACCCTCCTGCGGGGTCAGTCGAGCATTAAAGTCTCCTGCCAAGAGAAAAGTATCTCGCGCTGGAATGGCCCGTATCGCAGCCGACAGATCGCGGAGCAGGTGTGAGCGGTCATCCTTGTTCTGCTGTGGAGTCTTCTTAGAAGACCAGGCATGTTGGTAAACCGCTAGTACATGCACACGAGCCCCAAGCCACGGGAAGATGACCTGAATGAGCCTTCCCCGGCGTTGCTCGCGCCATCTTATCTTCTTCTTGTCTATCTGCGGAGAGAGAAGAACCATGACGCCGTCCGCTCGGCTTGTGTCGTGAACAGCCGGCTGCGTGGCAGCGCCTTGCTTGGGGCGTTGCCCTGAAGTGGCTTTACCTTTAGGTGCTCGAGCAGCCCCTTTTGTGGCGGAGCTTACGCAGTGCCAGCCTTCGACATCAAATTCTGCTGTCTCACTCCAGTGGGTTTCCTGAAGGACAAGAATGTCACAGACTGACTTGGCCTCCGTGCGAAGCCATGTCTTCACTTCTGCCCATTGTTGCATGCCAAGGTGCCCTGCATTCCAGGAAAGAACACGAAGAGACTTGCTGGCACGACCGCCTCTCGGGCGCGAGCGGAAACTGGCGGAGAAACCTGAGGGACCTGAAGGAGAAATCGTGGAGCTAGGCTGCACTGGGAGGGGGGGAGGGGAGGGGGGGGTGAGTCCACTGCGACGCAGATGTTCAGGCGTCAACGTACCATTCCGGTACGGGATGCTTTCTTGTGTTCTATGAACCTTATTGCAAGCCTTGCGAAAGGCCTTCTTGCGAATGCTCTCAAATGAATGCTGGTGCATTGGCGATTGCGCCGTCCGCTAGTTTCGCCGGAAAGAGAGAACTCGAACCGACTCCTTTCACCCTGCGGAAAAGGTGAAAACCACTACCGCTTACCTCATGCCAAGGTTGTATAACTGCAGACAGAGGCCCGGGAATTGGGACCCGGTAGATCACAGCGACACGCGGCTCCGGGAACAGCTATGGCTCAGTAAGAGGACGGTCCCTTAAGCTTCGCAGAAGGGGCACGTTGCGAGCCTCTAGCGTTGGTACCCAGAGCCTTGTTAGCAAAGCTACACAGCCTGCTGTGATCCATAGCGGCTACAACAGCAACAACAACAACAACAACCAAACAAAAAACTGCAGCCCCGTCAACCCATCTATGGTGCCGCGTCGCCGCGTCGCAGGCCCTCCCCCCCATGGTATGCCCCCCTCCCCCGGCCAGGCCTCTCATCCCAGGAAACAGTCACAACATCATCCACGTAACCCCCCTCAAAACATACCTCTCCTTAGCAAACGGGCGGAGCGCCAGGGGCAACCCACAACCCGTAGAACCACAGGGCCCCTTCCCCTTCCCCTCCCCTTCGACATACAGGTGAGAATGATGGCGATGATGTTGTGCCCAATTATGTTGATGTGCTATTCCCAGTGTGGCTGTTGGTGGTACCTGTGCTCTTGTGTTGCTCTGGGCTTCGGCACCGCATGCTCATTGTTTTACGTTAAAAGTAAGCTTGAGCACGAATTTGAATGGTTTTCATTCGGGACTCTTGAGCAAGGGACCGGAGGTGGGGATCATGACCACAATCTTGGTCATTATCATAACCAAAATATTCATCTCTGTCATTGGCTTTGGAGCTCAGGGCAGGTCGGAGTCCAGTGGAACTGTATCACATCCTAAGGCCGAAACCTTTAGCAGCCGGACGCCCAACCAGCAATAGCCATGGAAGGGGGCACAGCCGACCGCAACCACAGGGGGGAGGGGAGGGGGGAACCCACACCACAGCGAACCACAGGGGGGGGAGGGGGGGGATACCATGGGGTGGGGGGGGAGGGGGGGCCTAGCAGCGCTGCACCATATATCTGCTTTTTGTCTGTACATTAGGTAGAGACAAAAACGGGAGCCCCGTCATGTTGTTTTACCCGAGCTTGTTTCGGCTGCCGTTTTGGGACCTGCTTACCTTACCATAGGATTTTGCAGGTGAAAAAACGACGAAAGCCGAAATTGAAGGTGCAAAATCGTCCAACGTGATTTTCGAAAAACGAAAATTCGATAATTAGGGTCCCCCCGGCGGGGTGCTACAGACTCCCCCGCCCACCCCAGCCCACCAGAGCCCTATCCTACAGTTTATCGCGCGACCCAAAACCCAGCTTCTGCTAGTTAGCTCTCAACTTCCGAATAACTTCTGCATAATTGTCGCGTTTATGCAGAAGTCGCGAAAAATACGCAGACGTTTACGCGGAAGTTATCCGGAAGTCCCTGTCTTCTGCGGCCAGTGGGACCGTTATGCAGCGACATTCGCCATACATCGCATGAAGGCCCCCGGGATGCATAAGACAGCCACTTCCGCATAACTTCCGCATAGCTTCTGCATAACCCCCCTGGGCCTATGCAGTTTATCGCGCGACCCAAAACCCAACTTCTGCATAAAAGATCCCGGTTCGGCCGGCCCCCCCCCTCCGCCCCAATGGTTCCTCCTCCCCCCCTGTGGTGTGGTGTGGTTGTGGGTCGCTTCCCCCTCCCTGTGGTGTGATGTGGTGTGGTTCGGGAGTGGGTCTGCTTAGGCTGGTTACCCCACTCCCCCCTGTGGTGTGGTGTGGTTTGGGTTTCCTGCGTGGGCTTGCTTGGCGCGTGTGGAAAAGGCTTGCACAGTCACACACAGATCCGGCTTGGGGAGCGGGGGGGAGGGGGGGATACCATTGGGGGGGGTCGGTGAACCGAGAACCGGGATCATATATGCAGAAGTTGTGCTCTTAGCTAGCTCTTAACTTCCGCATAACTTCTGCATAATCATCGCGCTTATGCAGAAGTCGCGGGATAATTATGCAGAAGTTTACGCGGAAGTTATGCGGAAGTGGCTGCCCTATGCGGCCGGGGGTCCTTTACGCGGCGACATTCGCCATGAATGCTAACAATTGCATAAAGGTCCGTCACAACCTGTACAAACCCTAAACGGTCCCACAACCCTGAACTTGCCTAGAATCTCCAACTCGAATCCTAGAAGTCTGAACTAAACCCTAAACCCGCCGAGCCCCAAACCCAAACTCCCAAACCCTAAACCCTTAAACCGTAAACTCAAGCCCTAGCAGTGGCAGCAGTAGTGGTAGCAGTAGTAGCAGTAGTATAGGTAGTAGTAGTAGTAGTAGTAGTAGTAGTAGTAGTAGTAGTAGTAGCAGTAGTAGTAGTAGTAGTAGTAGTAGTAGTAGTAGTAGTAGTAGTAGTAGTAGTAGTAGTAATAGTGGTAGTATAGTACTAGTAGTAGTAGTAGTAGTAGTAGTAGCAGTAGTAGCAGTAGCAGTAGCAGTAGCAGTAGCGGTAGCAGTAGCAGTAGCAGTAGCAGTAGCAGTAGCAATAGCAGCTTCAGCTTCACTCGCAGCGAGGAGAGTCCTGTCGCCAAGCGTCGGGAAAGAGCAGGCATATTCAAATGCCCGGAGCTATAAGCTCATGATACGATTGATCATCTCAGAAAATACAGGTATCAACACACACCGTTCCGTGGAACATTATGTGCTAGCATGTGTGTCGCCAGTGTGTGCCAAACCTTCATCGGAAGATGTGGCAAGAGCAGCGTCGAGACTGTAGAAAAGAGCATAGCCAGTTTTAGTGGGATGTCGCTCACCCCGCATGGTTTTCACTTTGGCTGCTCTGCCATCGTCACAGCTCCATGAGCCCTCATCGTTGACCAGGGTGGCCGTATAATGTCCTGAAGTGGGTGTGGCTCCATGGTGTTCAATGAATGCTTTGAGCTTGTATGAACGATGCGACAGATTGTGCCTGTCCCCAGAAAAGAAAGGCATTTGGATCACGTGGTCCAGCTGCACCTTAAGGTGATTTTTGAGTACACGATCACGCTGTTTGGTGAAGCGATGAAGCTGAAGTAGGATCACCGGGGGCGCGACTGTCAGACCATGTATCCTGTCAATTCCCCTGCACCAAGTGTCCACCAAGGATTGAATCCTAAGTGAATTGGCCGATGGCGTAGGGTAGGTTGAAGGCATGTGAAGAACAATGGATTGAGTGCACTGCCCTGTATCCACAAGCTGCGTCTCCCCTGCCATGGTAGGCAACCTTGCCTGCCATGTGCCTTGGAACAAACCATAGTCATTCTTTTGCAGTATGTGTTCAAGAAATTCACACACATCATGTTGACGATGGACCTCACCCCAATCATCGATCAGCGTTAGCCACCGAGGATCATCTGTCAACCTGTGGGGTGTAGCAATAGCAGTAGTAGTAGTAGTAGTAGTAGTAGTAGTAGTAGTCGTAGTAGTAGTAGTAGTAGTAGTAGTAGTAGTAGTAGTAGTAGTAGTAGTAGTATTCACTCACTCACACACGCAGCAGGAGGTCCGTCCGCTGAGCGAAGTCGGCACACATATTGTGCGGAGGCTTTGCCTCATGGCTCTGTGGCCATCCTTCTTAGCCTGGCCGCCCCGAAGGGCCTAAGCGGGTTATCCACAGCAGGGTCATGATGAGTGAAGCACGATAGAGGCTAAGTTCAAGCAATACCAGGAAGTCACATTCACAACCATAGCTGTGGAGCCCTGAAGTGAGCACCAGGCTTGCAACTGATTTGAACAGAATGAGCCATGGCGCACCTACAAAAGTTGCCGAGGGGTCAGGACGTATGAAGACAAGGTAAATGTTCTCCTGAGTAACCCTAGCCATCGCTCGATCAGGGGGAATCGAGGGGACTCCATCATCCGTGATCCTGGCTCCTCCGGTGTTGTCAAAAAGCAGGGCTCTGTAATGGCCTACTTTGGGGGTCTCGCCTAAGTGAATGATAGCTGCACTCAGGACAAAACGGGTTTGCACGATCGAGCCCTCTTTCCAAGTGGGAACACTAACAGGCCGGGAGAGGGCTACTGGGACCTTAGACTTGAAAACTCTGCCACTTACTAGGCTGAAGCGATTCAGCTGAACAGCTGCACAGGCAACTCCTGACGTCAAGGTTGGGGGAGGTTATGCCAGACATTGATGGCATGTTGCAGAGTGCAAATGCCGCGGGAGTGTGGCAGGGATTCAAGGCTGCAGTTCAGCAGTCCTCAAGCTGGCCATTATTGAGAATGGCCCGAGTCCCCTGCAGAAAGGCAAGCTGACAGGCCTGATTGAAGAAGCTGAGGAATTCAGCGCAGACAGGTCTGGACCAAACATGGAGAGGGCCTGAAGCGGCAACCTGAGCAAGGCCGGCGCCGTAGAGGGCTCGGTGGCGGAGGGTTCACTGCCGGCGTAGGCTTCGGAGCCGGCTGCTCCTGTGGCATGGCTTTCTGGAGCCCAGGCTTTGGTTCTGAAGGCTGAGCTTTGGCCGCGTCCGGGAAGAACTGCTGCTCCGAAGGAGGGCCAATGCTGTTGGTTGTGCTGAGGGCGGTCCTTAGGCGTAGGCTGTGAAGGCTTGGTTTGCGGGATGCCAGCCACCGGCGGTGCTGCTTTGATGGGGGGCGGGTTCGGCATGAGGCAAAGGCGTCGCAGTGGATTCACGGCTGAGGGGTGCATTGGAAAAGGAAGGAAAAAATCCCGCTGGTGGGCTGAGCTGAAAGTGTCGGCTGGCAAATAGGCTCCTGCCTCTCTGGCGACCTCCATGTCCGGACGCTTGATGAGCTGCCAAAGCTCGTGGCGATTGAGGTGCGTGGCTGCATGGATGATGGAAGGCATATTGATGAGCTCCCCCATCATGGAGTACAGGCCGTCCTGCGGAGGCGCGTGAAAGGCTTGGGATGGAGCTCGGCGGCGGCATCGGCTGCAGAAGGCTGAGAAGGCTGTGCTGGGTCGGCTTCCTCAAAGTCTCCAGGATCCTGAGGTGGCACGTAGGCAAAACAGTCTGGGATAGGGCCTGTGTGGCACCCTTCCTGGGCGTGGTAATAAGCTTCCTGGTTCTGATTGATAGATAAGAAGGCTACGTGGGGACAGTCCGTATGGATTATCCGAAGGCCGAGTATCGGCTGGAACGGTCGTAGCCGCCGCTGCTTGCGCTGATGCAGAATGGGCTTCCCGAAGGCGTTCCAGTTCGGCTGCTGGCAGGGTTTTGAGCCAATCTGCCAAAGGGTCTCTGTCCGATGCCACGGCTAAGGCCGATACTGACCCTCCCATAGGCGGCACTGAGAGAAATAGTGCTGCCGGCGTATGGGTAGTGACATGACAGTGCGAATCTCAGTCGAGAAAAGCAAAGGTCCTCAAGATCTGGAGGGCTGCAAAGTCGGCAAGAGCCTGAACAGGACAAGGAGGCAAGGGCCACAAGCATGCTGGCAAAGGCCGGCCTCGTAGCATCGTGACCTGAGTTGGCAAAGTTGAGAGCGTATTTAGCAGAGGCGAGGCAAGATGAGGGCATGCAGAGACTTTTGGCAAAGGCTGGCAACAGGGCTAGGCCTCCGGATCTCCTTCGGAGTCCAGGAGTGCCGAGGGCCCCTGGTACTGGCAGGCGTCAACTGCTACCTCCGTAAAATAGGCTGCTATCGGAGGAAAGGCTTGCTGGAGCGTGAGAAGAAGGCCTGCCAACCTGGTATATGTTTGGTCAAGGCGAATCTTCACGGCATCGATCTTGGCGCTAATGAAAACCCAAGGCGATAAAAGGCACCGGAGGCGCGGCTGTTCGTGGGCTCGTCGGCTGTGGTGCCATAGGGCCTGCTGAGCGCCTCTGCGCTCTGCCTCCAGGATACCAAGGCGGGATTCCACTGCGCGAAAGCTGTCGGCTAAGGACTGCAATGTAATCTCCTGCGGAGGCTCCTGGCTGAAATTCTGAGAAGCTTGAGAAGGCTGCAAAGGCTCGTACTGCAACGAAAGGCTCGCTGATGCTAAGAAAGCCAAGGGCTTGAAAAGTCGGCCGAGTCGGGCTGATCCCCCAGAGAAGAGGGGCTAAAGTACGGCTCCGCTGAGGCACTGGCAAATGGACATGGACCTGAGTGTGCAAAAGAGGGCTTGACTTGAAAGCAGGACGGCCAGCAAAAACCGCAGCGGACCAGCATTTTGGCACAGGCCCGAATAGGCTTAGGCTGCTTCGGGGAGGGCTTGGGCTCGAAGAAGTCTGGGGGGGCTGAACGAAGCAGAAGGGCTAGCTCCAGGAAAGGGCTTATGGAAGGCTTGAGGTGGCGGCTGGGCCGAACCGGGGTCCTAGAAGGCGCAGGTGAACTGAGGCTGCAGCGCCCATGACGATGCATGTACCCGCTCGGCTACGTAATCATGGCAAGCTTTGTTGAGAAAGCATAGGGCAGCCACTTCCTGGCGTGAGCTTGAGAAAAGAAGGATGCAGGCACACGGGGCTACGCCAAAAACCAAACCTTCAAGGCTCCAACCTAAGAAAGGCTACCGTAGGTCCCTTGTGGGGAACCAAAGTACCCGATACAAGGGCGGTTGCATGAGCCACAGCAGCGGCACTTGGAGGCCAGGCACGGCTGAGTCAAGGCTGGAGGCTTGTGAGCTACCAGTGCGGGTGGTAGGCACAGGGCTGTCGTGGGTTATCCAGACGCTGCCAGACTCATGGCTAGTTTCTTCTGAACCTTGAAGAGAAATGGCGAACCTTTCAAAGTAGGCTGGGGGAAGGAAATCGTAACTGCGATACCCTCCCCCCAAAGGCAAGGCAGCATGCTGTGGCTGAGGCTGGGCTGGCGGCGGTACATCAGAGGGAGAGGGCGGGGAGGATGCTCGGGAGGCACCCGGGGAGAGCTCAGAATCCGGCTCAAGAGGCTGAGGGCCGAGCCAGGATGACCCCGAAGAAGGCATCTAGGGCACTGGCAGGTAGGCCTAGGCTGAGTCATCAGTCCGTAACATCTGGATGTGAGACAAGGTACTCATGCGTCTCCTGAGAAAGTAAGGCTAAGGGAAGCCACGCGGGCCCCCCGGCAAAGAGCAGGATGCGAGGGCCGACAGTGCCTGAAAGTATGAGGTCCTGAAATCGCGAGCCGTTTGGCTGGCCCATGAGACCCGGCAAAGGCAACGCATCGAAGAGTGCTGGCAGATGCCAGTCGTAAGGCAAAATCCGCAAAGGCACAAAAAATGGATCCTGACCGAGCAGCAAGAAGGCAGGATGCATGCTGGGCTGGGCTCCGGACAGGTACCTGAGTGCAAGGATAGGCTCAGAACAACATCTCGATCATGAGCTGATGGCACTCTTCACTGGCGAGGACTAAAGGCAGCCACTCATGAACGTGAAGGCAGGCTAGAATGCGAGGGCAAACAGTTCAGGAGAAAAGGAACTCCTGGAGGCAAGGCTCTAAGGGCTGCCCTTCGTGCGGGGCTAAGGCGAGGCATTCTTTGAACGTGACCATATACCAATCCCAATCATGGGAGGCAAGCATGGCTGGGGCAAAGGCAAAGTCCGGGGGACGGATCCACCGCGGAGGCAAAGGCCTGGGCGAATCAGGCGCAGATTCAAGGGCTAGCATGGTAATAGGCAGAACTATGTCCGCGGGCAACATGGCGTCGCGCTAAGGCGGATACAAGCTACTGGGGCAGCAGCTAGGGCTAGAGCTAGTCCCGCTTTTCGAGAACTGCAAGTGCTAGAGCCAGGCTACACGAAGGCATGTATGCATGTCATGTGTAGAGATTCGCAAGCTCCGAAAACATTCCTGAAACAAAACAGGTAACGAATAACATGGGGAGAAACTCCACCAGAGGGACTCCTCTCAGGCCTTTTTAGGCACCATCTGTGGCATGGAGGCGATTAAACGCTAAATCCCACTGAGCAGTTGCTAAGTTGAGCAGACAGTCCTCAGCGAAGAAAGTCGATCTTAGAGAGTCTACCTCTTGCAAAAACACCGTGCGGAGCTCGATTCCCATAAATTTACAGGAGTTCGAAATCAGTTGAGTTTCGCAGTCACAGGCCTCCATGTCCATACAGTGTATTGCCAGGCTTTCAGGCGACAGGAGACTGCCTGTTGTCAGCCTCGCGATCGTGAGATACTCGAGGGAAAGGTCCATCAAAGCCTTGCGGCGTCTGAACCGCAGCTGTTCCCATTCGGCCACTCCTTGGATCGCGGCCAGATGCTTCATCACCTCCTGGACTTTTTCCTCGGGAGGTATCTCCGCCGGCCGAGAGATTCATCAGCTGGTCTCTCGTGATCAGCCCGAGTTGGCGAACATGGTTCAAGACGTCCTGCATAACTGCCCCGGGGAGTACCTCCATACCGAGGGCCTTTTGGCGTTCATACAGAACCGCAGCGATAGTCGGCAGAAGGATCAGAGCAAGCTGCGTCAGGCTTTGACCATATGTCATGGCGAGGTTCATGGGAACCAGAGGTCACAGCAAATGCTCTGAGCCAGAATTGCTAAGAACAGCCGACCTGCAATTGAGGGGATCCGCTAAAGCTGATTGCCGCCTCGCCAGAGCCATCGTGGATCGGGAGTATCTCCTCGCAGTGCTCGGCTATTGGCACCTGGTGGCATTGGCAACTGGTGACAGTGGCAACGAGCGGCAGTGGCAACTGGTGGCAGTGGCAGCTAGTGGCGGTGGGAACCAGTGGCAGTGGCAACTTGGCAGCGGCAACTGGTTGGTGGCAGTGGCAAGTGGCAGTGGCAACTGGCGGCAGTGGCAATGGCGGTGGAGCCTGCCGCCCTGCGGGCGGCGGGCTCTCTTTTCTATCCGCCGAGGCCAGAGGCCCAGGCGTCTTGGGTCCCCCCTGCCTCCCTTGTACCCGTTTTCCTGGCACTTCGTATCAACAACCGTTTGACAGGCCGCCCTAGCATAAAAAAACATCGACTGCCCCCTCGCCCTGCCGCTACACAGCCGAGGCGGGCGGCGTAGCGTTAAAATTAATATATAGTGGGTACGCAGTGTACGGGTCCACCAACAACAACAACCACAACAACAACCACAACATTTCATTCACACGCAGCGGGGGAGGACTGTCTGTGGTGAAACTTATCGTCCACGATTTGCGAGGGATCGACCTAGTGCACTGCTTACTACTTGCGCGGTCACTCTTCACGGCAAGCCGTGCCTCAGCGCTGCACTTGCACACGCTCCGCCCCTCAGGGCTGCAAGCTGTGAAGTGGGAAGCGAATGTGTCGTCAGAGTCTTACGCGGCGTTATGATTTCGGCACTAGCTTGAAAGCTAACCGGCTTGGTTGCCATGTATCACTGGCTGCCACCTGATGCTCTCCTACCGTTTAAAAACCCCTGGGGAGAAACTCCACCAGCTGTACACACATGGCAAGGGGAGAAACTCCTCCGATTGTTGGGGAGAGTCTCCTCCTAAGGGAGGGTTGTCCTCTGCCTCGTTGCTGGGGAGTACCTCCACCACGCTGTCGCTTCAGGGGAGAATCTCCACCTGACGGACCTGCGTCTCCCCGTTTAGGGGCAGAGCTCTCATCCATCGATGCTCGCTGGAAGAGCTCTTGCAGAGACATTACTCGGGAGATTGGCTACGTCCTGGGGCTCGTGAGAGACGGCGCTGCGAGCTAGGAAGATGACGTAGCTATTTTCTTGAAGCAGGGGATCTTCGAGGGTACAGGGACTAGGGGGGTGGGAGTCATCACCAACATACCAGGCATCTGCTGTGCGTACAGCTGCACGGTAATGGCCACTAGTGGACTCCATTCCTAGGTGAATGATCACTGCCTCTACTGTGTAGGTACAGAACGAAACTCGGGAAGTGTGGTCCAGGAAGACAGGGATCTGGACTTGCTGTGGGGTTGTGATGCGAGTGTGATCCTTAGCTTCACCTGCGAATCTCGGCAAGGCTAAGCACACCTGCTGTGCAGCTTCTATGAGAGCACATGAGCGCTCCTGAGACGACCATGCCACTAGCATGTCCTGTAGGTTGGTCTTGATCGCCGTGGCAAGATGAATGGGAGATCCCCCTTCTTCGTCCACTATCACGCCTTCCGGTACTGAGGCTCTAGTTTCCCACTGTCCAAATCTTGATGCAGAGAGATTCCGAAACACTTGCTGCAGGAACTCAGCAGAGTCGTGCTGGCCTCCGTCAAAGAGCCAGCCCATGGTGAGCTCCGAGAAGACTCTGTGTTCAGGGGTTATTCTCGCAAGCTGACTGATCCGGGATGCCTCTTGGAAAGTCGCCTCTGAAGGATCTGATAGCCAGTGGAGACACTGCAGACCTGAGTTGGCATAGCAGTGGTTTCGAGTATTGGCTAGCAGGAGAAAGCCTTCCAGTCTAAACACGGGGTGAGGAATTCCTGGCGTTGAATCTGAAGGCTTCTTTGTGACTGTCTTCGCCGATGCCGTGGACTTTGCTCGAGTATATTCGCGGGGCTGCTTGCTGAGCTGCTGGCGCGCTACCTCCTGCAGTACGTGCACCTGCAGTAATGGAACGCACTGCTGAGCATGTCTACCCGGGGCATCCACACGAAGTTTGCAGTATCGACAGCTATCTCCTTTGTGGAAGAAGACCTTGAATTGATTGAGTCTTGGTTGGAGAGTTTTCTCCAGCTTGGCCATCACCTCAGGATGCTGCTTGTTTAAATGCTGTTTGGCTCCTTTCTGGCCTACGAGGACCTGACCACAGAGTGCGCAGTGTTCCATCAGGTAATCATGGAACGCCGGATTTCGAGCGGCGCCTTCTGGATTGTCCTGGGCATCAGACTGTAGACTTTCTACGAGTGAGATCCGGTTCTGTGCTTCTAAGGGTAGCTCTTCCTGCTGTCTAAGCAAAAGCTCTACCCTAGGGCAGGTAGATGCTTCGACATGTTTGCGCAGATAAAACACTGTTCGGAATGTTGCTCGACAGGCGATGCAAGTTGCTGACCCTGGCATTGAATGCAAAATAGGATCAAATTTGGGTCCTTTCAGGCACTGCTGAGAATCTGGGTGAGCCTTCTGCAGGTGGCGACGGAGTGCTCCGGTGCCAGAGAGACATGCTCCACATTCTCCGCAGGTCAGAAGCCTATCCTCCACATGGCGCGAGGAGAAGTCCGTGGAGAGGCCTTCCAGTGCCTGGCTAACTGCCTCAGCACGCAACTTATAGTGTGGGACGGAGTGTTGCTGTCTCTTTATAAACTGGGTCATTCTCTTTTGCAGCTGCTCCTTCACGTGAGGAACCCGTAATCTCCGGAGTAACTCCTGGTTTGATTCCTTCGTTTCCTGGGAGTAACTCCGCAGGACGAATCTGAGTTGGTACATCATGTGTGAATGGAGCTTTTGCAATCCCTGCTGTGTCATCCCCACCACGTGGAGTGCATACAGAGCAGAGGCCCACGCAGTTATTGTCCAAATCGACAGACGACGTCTGTCTGATAAGACTCGGTGGTTCCGAACTGCATGGGCTACTTCTGACATTGCAAGCTTACTGGATGACAGCCGATGTTTGAGAGTCTTCATTTCATAGTCGTGATAAGAAAGAATGACCCCCAAGTATGGGACCTGATAGCGCAGCGATATCAGCCTGCCCGAAGGGAGTTCAACATACTTCTCTCCCTCGACCTGGCGAAAGAGTTTCTTCCTAATGGTCGAGGCTGAGCCCCCTTGCAGCTGTAGCAGAATTGCTGACTTGGACGGATTGACCTTGAACCCAAGCTCTACCAGCTGATCCAGAAGCAGGTCGCAGTACCCTAGTGCTGTCATGAGGCCGGCCTCAGAGTCGAAATGCGACTGGATCAAGCTATCGTCAGCGTACATTGTGAGGAGCTTCACTAGTTCTGCTGGGCTGATTTTCCCAGAGAGCTTCCTAAAGAGAAGCCCTGATGCAAAGGCGAATAAAGAGGGTGCTAGCTTACATCCCTGCTTGATTCCCCTGCGTGTGGCTATCTCAAAGCTCTGATCGCTGGCTGTCATCTTGTACAAGGCTTTGATGTGGAGATGGCCTACCACCTCTATCAGAAGAGGATCTGCTTGTTCGGCTTCCAGGGCCTCTCTTAATCGCAGCCTGTTTACAGTGTCAAAAGCTTTGCTCATGTCCACGCTCATGGTGAGACTGCCTCTGAGCTTGAGCCCCTGTTGTCCCTTACCTGCAGCCCTAGTGGTGAGGGCCTGTCTGAACCTGGCCTGGTCCACATGTGTGAGGGCCTTGCAGATAGCCTCCTCTGTGCCCCTGCCTGGGACAAAGCCGAACTGAGAGACGCCGGTCATTGCTAGCTGGAGGGTAGACTTGAGTCTCTTCCTCACGAGTCCGGCTAGGACCTTACCCTCAGGTGCTATCACCCCGATCGGACGGAGTGAGGTTGGTTTGTCTGGCTTCTTGGGAGGCTTTGGGAGCCAGGAGATCTGTGACGAGGTGACACTGTCCGAGAGCCTTCCTGCAGTGACTTCCCTATTAAGGGTGTCCGAGATTAGCCGGATTGCTTGGGGACCTAGGGAGCGCCAGGCTACTACGGGAGGACTCTCTTTAGGAACCGCCTTGCCCAGCTTTATTGTGCCAAGCTGTTCTTGCACTTCTTGCTCAGTGATGTGCAGGCTGCCTTGTATCCCTGAAAGCGGGAAGTCATCCCCTGCTCCAAACAGGTCTAGGGAATATTCCTCTAATTGTCTTCTTTCTTCCTTGGCAGTAAGGAAGCGACCCTCAGAATCACGAAGCTGAACTCTTTCCTGGGGCCTCCCCGACCTGAAGCGCTTGATTACCTTGTAAAGGGAATGACTCCCGTCCTGCTTGGACTTAAGCTCTGCCTGCTGGAGTTGTTCATCTATTTCCTGCCGCCGCCGCTCCTGCTTGTGACGCTTTGCTACCCTCGCCTGTGCACTTTGCTGGGAGAACGAGCACCAGCATCGGAACACCATACGGACCTGCAGCTCGGGCAAGAACTCTGCTAAGACCTTGACTGCTAGTGGGAGTGAGCGCAACACAGAGCGCTCTTCCCAGATGCTGAGATCTGATCTTTGTGCTGCTTCCTTTCTCTTGGGAAAGTGAGTCGCGAGGGCTGAGTTCATTGCTTGATGGAGACTCTGCCAGGTTTGGGGATGATCCTGAAGGAGGGAGTCTACCTCCCTGGCAAATGCCTGTATTTTCGGGGAACGGTGTCTGTAGCAGTCCTCCATTGCCTGCTGGTCATAGGGTTTTGAGGCTTGGGCGGAGTATCTCCTGCTGTGCCTCAGTTTACCAAGAAGGGGGAAATGCCTACTACCATCCCTCCAGGATGCAACTGGGAAGGTCCTTAGTGGCCGGCAAAACCTGGCAGGGCCTTGGGACTGTGCAATCCTGACAAACGAGAAGTCAATCTGTGAAACAGAGTTGCCTTGTTCGTGGGTGGCTGGTCTATGCACTCCCCAAGTGTTGGTTGCGACTAGCTGGTGCTCCGACAGTAGGGTCTGGAGATCCTTAGATCCGCGATGCCCGAGTCTGCAAGCCTGGATCGTGCATGGCCCTACGTGTTTGTTGTCGGTTTTGAGCGAGGAGTTAAAATCTCCTAGCACAAGGAGAGTGTTGCGATTGGGAACAGCTCGGATGGACTTACTTAGGGCGTGAAGGGTCTGCTTCCGGGTTTCCTTATTCTGAGCGACTGTCTCCTTAGAGCGCCAAACGTATTGATAGCAGCTGAAGACGTCCAGTGAGATGCCGTTGCTCGGCACCCGGACCTGGAGAACTCTTCCTGGAACAACCTCGTTGTAGCGAAGATCCTGTGACTTGCACAGCGTGGAGTGCACCATTATGAGGACCCCGGCTCCCTTCTCCCCTGTGGAACCAGAGCTGATCACGTGCCAGCCTGACTTGCTGAATTGCCAAGAGCCCCTCCAGTGTGTTTCCTGAATTGCTACCAGCTTCACATCCTGAAATGCGGCACTTTGCAGTACGGAGAGTAACTCTTCCCAAACTGCTGTTGTGAGAGATCCTGCGTTCCAGGATAGATAGCTGAGATTCTTATCTTCTGTAAATTTCGAAGGCCGAGTCCTTCTGCCGGGATTGGTGGGCTTTACATGTGCCGGAGCAACTCCAAGCTCTGTTGACGACATCGTCCTTCCCTTGTAGACCGCACTACCTTCAAGCAGAGCTTTACGTGCTGCCCTTTGATAAGAGCGTTTACCCTTCCCTTTAGGAACGGGCTGATGCTTGGTCGAACCACTAGGCTGTTTCGCAGCACTCATGTTGAGTACGGCTCCTGTCGGCTTCGCAATACCGACAACCCTCACCTCTGGGAGATGTTAGAGAGCTGTAAATCTAATACTCCCTCCCGGACTTGGGACCGGGACTGCTCAGGCGCTGACAAATGCCATGGCAAGAAAGGAAAAAGGCAACTGTACTAGCCTGACCTTTCCTGAGCCGAGAGGCTTACAACCACAACAACAACAACAACAACAACAACAACAACACAGTGCCTGTGGATGCCTGTGATGTATACTGTTTGGTGTGTATTTTCAATGGATTTCGTCTGTATTTCAATGGATTTGGTATGCATTTCAATGGATTTCGATGGATTTCGTATGTATTTCAATGGATTTGGTGTGTATTTCAGTGGATTTAATGTGTATTTCAGTGAGTTTGGTGCGTATTTCAGTGAATTTGGTGTGTATTTGGTGTGTATTTCAATGATTTTGGTGTGTATTTTCAATGGATTTGGTGTGTATTTCAGTTCCCCGCTGTGCAGATTATGCATTTGCAAGGCCTGTACAAACTATTGTATAGTAACTGGTAGCTATAGTTTTGAGTGTACGGGTATCCAATGCAAACCCCTCAAAATTCCGGACAAGCCCTTCCAACACCCATCAGAACCCCTTCTGGATATCGCAAATTCCTATACCTGTGGTGGAAATGTGGTGTAATGTGGGCGGTTGTTGTAAAGGGGGGGGGGTCACAAAAACAGACGGGGCTCCAGTTTTTGCCTTTACTATAGGGGGTAGAGACAAAGTCCTGATTTCGCTGGTGCCTTTGTCTCTACCCCCTGTAGGAGAGGCAAAAACTGGAGCCCCGTCTGTTGTTTTGACCCCCCAGCCTACACCGCATTTCTATCATGAGGCAGTTGCTATGTAAACCATGGCTTGCACTTCCCAAAACTCTACAGGCACCCTATGCGGTCGCCGGAAGCATTCCCAATTGCTTCTAATTAACAACAAGTACGGGCTGCTCTTTTTGTCTGTACCAACAACAACAACAACAACAACCAGACCCACAACCACATACAACCACAACCACTACCACAACCACAACCGCCACGACAAACACAACAACCAGAACAACCACGACCACTACGACTACAACAGCAACATCATCAGCAGCAGCAGCATTGTGATCGTCATGATCGTCATCCTCGTTGACATCAACATCAAAACAACGTCAACAAAATCACCGCCCCTTACCAACATTACACGCATCACAGTCGTCTCTTCGCCATTAGCTTGTATCCTGAGTCAGTTGATTAGGCATCCCGTATGAGCATGACCCTACACCACACTGTTGCTAGTCGTTGCACCGACTTGCCTGCACCGCGGCCTTCATCAACTGGGCATGCAGCAGGCGCGTTGTCGACCGTGGTGCACGGAACGGCGCCTTTCGAGTTGCAACTAACTCAGGCTCTTGGGACTTGGGGCTTGGGTCAGTTGCACTTCGAGGCTGTGCCCAAGCATCAGCTTGGCCGAAAAGCCGAAAACAAGAAAGTGGAGTCCAGCTGCATCAGAGTTACCAAAGATACTCGGCCTGCACTACACTTAGTTTGGGAGGCTAAGCAGTCTCTCGATGAAGAGTTACTTTGCATGGGAGCACTCGACGTTGGATTCTTGGCATATGGTGTAGTGTCATGGGATGTCAGCTTTGGAGAGATTCAGAGTTTGTGTTCCAACGATCTGCGGTTTTGATGCAGAGCAGTTGCGTGGCGAAGCGGAACGTCCAACTGAGCACACTTCCCACACCGGTTCCGAGACATGCTTCACTAGCTCGTCACTAATGAATGGCTACTGGGTCCGGTCGAATCCGGATGGATAGAAGCTCTCACTAAGAAGCCAACTCCAGCACAAGGAACAATTACTGGGATCGAGGCGGCAACGGAAGCCCCGGAGACATGCTGCGGACCTTAGGGTCAGTGGTGATGCCAGCTTGTTTTTGGTCGGCTCCCCTCCCAGCAACCAAACAAAAAAAATGCTGGCCACCGTGACACATGCCCTGGTTTGCCATACTTTGGATCGATGACCGTCCCCAAAAGAATGAAACGTACTTCCACATCAAGTGATGCAACTACAGGCGACAAGAACATGCTATATAACTGCATTATGCGTTCATCATGCCATCATCTGGTTACAGAGCTTTTGTACCGGCATCTGCGGCCGCAAGCCATCAGGTGTTGGATCCCTGCAACAACTGGGCACTCAATTTGACACCTGCGCATCATCGCCTGCATGCTTGGACATGGAGGATGCTGTTGCAAATTTGCCAGACTAGACTCCAGGCGGCGCTTCGTGTCCCATCGGTGCAACAAGTCAAAACTCAAGGATCTCGCCTGGACACTCAAAAGGACCTCACTGTTTGTCGAGGTCGTCTGCTGATTCCCAACAGACTCGCTTGGCTCCAGGAGAATCTTGTGCCGCTCCAGACGGAACTCACCACCTTGAGCTGTGACGGCTCTTCGCTTCGTTGAGACTTGCTGCCTGGGAGTCTTCGGATTTTCATGAAGTGTGTTGTGAGGGTATAACAGAAATATAAACCTGGAAATTCCTCGGGTCAAGATTCGAGACCACACAAGAATCCCAACTTGGTTCTAACCGTACAGGCGAGCACAGACACAAAATCACTCGTGCACACACGCGCACACGCGCACGCACACACGCATGCATGCACGCGCACACACACACACACACAAACACGCCAACACACCAACACACACACACACAGAGACACCCACACACACACACACAGACACACACACGCATTTGCGCCACGCGCGCGCACGCACGGGCACACTCACACTCAAGTGCATCGTGATCTCAGAACCTCCACTTGACTCCTCTGCCAAGAAAACCCGACATGCACTTGTCAATGGCACTGGGTTGGAGTTGACACCAGGCTTGCCGGAGAAGTTCTTCGAAGCTTTAACAAGAATGCACAGTCCCACTCTGACGCACCTTGCTTCAGCCGCTTCTGAAGTCCATCTGCCGGAGTCGCCTTTCAAGCATGTGGGATTCCCTTCTCCGTGCAGCCAGGTGTTTCTTGTAGAGACGGGCTAATTCATGGAGAGTCCACAGCTGAATGTTCGCGCAGGAGCCATTTACCGCGCATCAGGTTCGTTCGCAACGCCAAAATCCCAAACATTCGAGTCGGTGAACTCTACGCTCGAAGACCTTGTACGCTAAAGCTGCGAACCTTGACTCCGGAATCTTCATCACGTTGATGCGATGCCTCCAGTCGCTGCCCAACCTCATCTAGGAGGACGGCGCTACCACGGGCGAAGTGCAACCGGCCCTCACGCCAGACCTTTGCCAGGCTGAATCCCTGGTTAACTCTTGTTCTCGGTATTGGGCAGGTTTTGGTTCACCGACCGGCTTCCTTCAGAAACACACAGAACGCGGATGTAGACAAGGCAAAAGCTTGAACCATGCAGCACCTTCAATCCGAAGAAACTCTACAGAAACTCCAGTCACCTCGAACAACTTCATCCTCAGCCCAGTAGCCTTGAAACTCCGAGAATTAGCGCGCACCCAAGCATGTGGAAAACCTGCACTTTTGCAAGGATGTTTATTTGCTTCTTGAATAAGACCAGACATCCCGAGCGGTGAAGCCGCTCTGCCTTTCAAAAAGGCCAATGGCTAACATAGCTGAACTTGACAATGAAGTAGGTGCCACGTCTTCGGGCAAAAGGGCGTGGCAACTCTTCGAAATGTCCGAGAGACAGTTTGGGGGGTCGTTCTGATGATCCCATTCCAGGCCATGAAACCGGTTTCTTCCGTGCGATTTGTGCCGTGAAGAGCACCGGCACTGCTTCAGACAACCTCAGTCCAGCAGCAAAACTGGACTTGAAGCTTTGAGATTCTGGCCTTTGAGGTTTCTGGTGTGGTTTGACAGGGAAGTCAGGATGCCTGTTTCGAGCTGCCCATGACATCTCATGAAGCTGACAGCTTTCGGAAGCTTTCGGTCTCCGGTTGTGGTCACACGGCACTGTTTGCCCAATGTAAAGGTTGATGCGGCTAACGGTTGTGCCCCATATTGTCCCACGTAAACTGTACCACCATGAGTCCATGAGGCTCACTTCTGCAGGTAGGCGCATCACAAAGGCAGGCTTTCTGTAACCGAACAATTCAACAACCTCCAGGCAACTTGCATGATTTCAGCAAATTCGAGCAGTTCTATGAAGCGGGCTGCCGAGCTGCATGTCAACCATCCTGTCAGTGACAACATGATGAACAACACAGCCGTGAAGTCTTTCTGGACACACGATGCTTTCAGTTTCGCAAACGAACTAGAGTCCGAACGTTCACTCTGGATGATAGCTTCGAAACCACCGTGGTCCGGCCTAGCACGCTTTCGAAGCAAACAGCGGGAGCATGAATCGCTTCAACCTAAAACTGCGGCGGCACACCTCGGCTTAACATTGCATCTAAACCCCGGTCACTGAATTTGGACAAAAACGATGAGTTCATGCACAGAAGTCATGAGTGTGCTTCATGATTCTTTTCTGACTCGAAATCTGACGAAGCCTTATCTGCCGCACCAGACTGGGCAGATGATGTTTGCAAAAACAACCATACAATCTTCATGCGCACATGTGCGAAACAGTACGACGCAAGCCTCCAGACGAAGAACTGATCACCCATCTAAACTCCAAGTCCGAACCGAATTGACAAGACGGGGCAATTAATGCTATCTTTTTCACGCCTTCCGCTGTCACCTCACTGGATCGCTCCCTCTCTCTCTGCACGCTGCCTGAACGTTGCCCAGCACGGACGAAAAAAAAGCAGATCCTAGCTTTGAAAAGTAAAGTCGTAAGCCCCTAGGTCCATGACCACATCGGCTTTCAAACTGAAAGGCGATGCTAGCACCGCACTGCCTCCGCTTTGAGGTGTTCGATGACCTATTCGATGACGTTAAAATAATGACCTCACTGGATGCCTCAGGTTTCTACACACTTTCATGCCGTGTGGAATAAATCAAGAACTACATCCAATCCGAACCACAACGACTCTATGTCTGACATGTTTCTGTCCTAAGCAAAATACCAAACAAATCCAATGATCACATGACAATCGCTCGACCTGTTCTTCAAGCCTTGGGCCTTTGCATGCTTTGATTCAGAAAAATTGGTTTGCTGTTCAACCACGCAAATAGGATGTGTGCAAGCAATTGCAAGCGTTTTCGAGCTACAGAAGAGAATCGATTCCAGTCCAATGCCCCGAACAAAAAAACGGATTCCAAACTTACTTGCGGTTTATGTTCGCAATATCTCAGAAAATTTTGAACGCACGTCTTCGTGCATATTCTGCACTGGATCCACATTAAACTTTGCAAAAGGTTCCTGGAAGACTTCGGTGACACTCAAGCGTCGCGCTACCTAGTGGTATATCGTGGGGTTCTGCAGGAAGTTTCGCTGCTGAAGGCTTGATGCAAAGTGCCAAACGACGTTCTACAAGGAATGTCTGGCTACACACTGGCGCAGATTCACAAACACAGGAACAGTCTAACAACGCACAAAAACATAAACGAACAAGCTTTTTTCACTTCACTTCAAGCGCAGCACTCGGTGCGACTAGTCCCATCGTAGAGACAAAGAGCAGTGCTAAGCGACCTGTTAGCAGGACAGGTTCCTGGTGACTACCACCTGGCCTAGTGCCAGCAACACTGCAGGTCCGCTCCGAAGAGCCATTAAGCAACCTACAGATAAGCCCTCGAAAGAGAGGCGCGTGAAAAGTGTATTCAAAAAGTTTAGGACAGGCGCGGGTACACCGCAATCCCATCCTGATGAAGATTAGATGCCCGGCGTGGTAGCACCACAATCCAGAGCATATCGCGAAGGCACGAATCACATGCGAGCATAAAAGACGATATAAACATTGTGAGCGATCTCCTGGAAGTCAGCTTCTCTGCAGACGAGCACAGCTTCAGCATTGTCATTCGTGTAGTACCATCGTCTGTCACCCCTCACCAGGACAGAGCGATAGTGCCCTGTATGCATCGACTCCCCTAAATGAACAACCATGGCTTGAAGGCGGAAACTAGTTTGAACCACTTCGGTACCACACCACATTGGAAGCATGATTTCATGTGGAGTCAAGGCAGGGTAGAGGACTTTCGTGGCAGTGCCCTGCACTAGCCTAAAGCGGTTCAGATGTAGCGCGCATGCTTGGGCACCTGCTGCAAGTGCATGAGTGTGTTCCTGATGCTGCCACTGCGTCACTATGTCTTGCAGTGAGACCTCCGCACCCAGGCGGCTGCCTGCAGTGTCTGAGGCGGTTACTTGCACAGCTGTGAGCGCGAGCGGGCAAGAGGTGCCTGCATCGACACACCCTCCATGCTCCCGGTGAAAAGCAAGCCAATCCTTACGAAAACAACCCGCCTTTAGTTGATCATTCAGCATGAGCAAGAAGTCAGCAGCATCGTGCTGCCTGCTCGGTGCCGACCAGGCCCTGAAGGCCTGTCGCCACTGGATATGACTCCACAGGTGAACAGGCCGAACGGAGGACAGAGCGGCCTGTAGCAGCTGAAGGACAGCCTGATGCTTCACTGCCTGCTGAATGGGTGCAACAGCAGTGGCCGTCCACAGGTATGCAAGAAGACAGGAGTGGGAGTAGCAGAAATTGGAGGGATTATGCAGCCTTAGTTGCAACAGACGCTTTCGTGCTGCCTCGTCAGCTGCTGCGCAAGCGCCTGGGCGAGTGGCGTGCGCTGGAGACGCTCCTCGCGGACGGCCCCTCCAATCAGCTTCATCGATGCATTGCCCTTCAGGATGGACAAGATCTCCCAAATGCGATTGCATCCGGCATCTCGCAATCCCACTTCCATGAGCCACGTGGTCATGGTGCCCTTCATCTCCTCCGTCAGGGGGCGCGTGCAGTGGTACCGCGTGATGACGCCATTGCCCGCCGCCAGCTTCATCAACTCGGCCGTCAGCGCCAGCACCTTGTCCAGCGGCAGCGGGTCCCTGGTCTCGTCGGTCTGAGCTTTCTGTTCCTTGGGGTTCCAGATCTGGTACGGGAAGCCCTTGGCCTCGTCGTAGATGCCCATGTCTACGGCCGTCTGCTTGGCGTCCTCCTTGGTGCGAATGTTCTCTGCGCGCGTGTACATCTCCTTCCAGGTAGCCTGAAAGAGTATCACTCTCATCGGGTTCTTCAAAGAGGCAGGATCGTTGAGCTTCTGATGGCGCCACTGCGTCGCAGTTGCGTAGAGCGTCTCGATGATCTCCACCGGCTTCTCTGCCGAGAGGAAGAACACCCATGCTGTCGACAACCTGAACGTGGCCAACTGGTCCTCGTGGCGGAGCAGCAACTTGATGAGCATCTGGATGGTCTCTGGGGACAGCACCAAGCCAGTGGAGGATGTTCCTGTCTCCCGTGCTGCCTGATTTCCGCGAGGCTGGTATTGGCGCTTCAGCCTGCCATTCGCTCCTCTGCCCTTCCCATCCGGACCTTTGTTCAAGTCTTTGGAGTACTTCGCCGGGCGCTCCTCGGCTTCTTGGCCAGTACCTGTGAAGCCCAACTGGGTTCCCAGAAGGCTGCTCTGCAAGCCCCCACTCTGACGTAGGTTGGACGCGAGCATGCTCAGCTCCATGGTGGCCTCCGCAAGGTCCTGCTTCGCCTGCTCTTCGGGACTGAGCGTCATGCGCCTGGGCAGAACAAGTGATGGTATCATGCTGCTGCGTCGTCAGCATACGTGCAAATAGTATGGATTTACACTCCGTGGCATGCCGAGTTGAATGGCCTCTGTAGGCTCTGCAGCAGTAGCGACAGGGGGAACTCAGGACTAAGGCCTTCCGCTGCTGAAACTGCCACAACTTGGCCTGCATAAAACACTTTTCCAGCCAAGGATGCTTAGCAGATATGTGAATGTGCAATGCCTTCGTGTCTACAATCCACTGCGTACACCACGGGCAATGATGTAGCCACTTTTCACCCTGTGAGGCAATCCATTTGGCACCAAGCTCCCAACCATGTCGAAATTTTTGGAGGCATGCCGTATCGTAGGCAGCAGGGACAGAGTTAGGATTGTGAGTAGGGACTTGGATAGTGAGACCATCTGGAAACAATACTCTGCACGAGCGTGAAGTAATGTGCAGATTAAGATCCTGCCACGTTTTGCACTGCCTGCGACAATGGACACAAGTTGACATACCTCCAAGGGCATGCATGTAAACAAATTGGGTGTGAGCATCAGTTCCCTGTAGGGTGCTGGGCATGACCGTATGAACTGTCGTTCGCTGCGTAACATCAGAATACATGTCAAGGATCAGCTCTTGCAGAGGGTCGAGCTCCACCTCCCCTTTGTTCCTCATGTGCTCCTTTGTGACGTGTGTCTTCATCGTGTACAGTGAAGCAAACTCTATGCCACACACAGGACAGCACACTGCACGAAAGTGATGAACACTGTTGACGGGGTGCAGTAAGGCCCTTTCAATCTTATTACCCTCACGCTGGCTGCTGGGAATCTGCTCATACGAATGCGCAACACAGGTTAGCCAGTTCTGCAAGTGGGCGGTGTTGAACAGCCGGGGAAGTTGGTTTCTAACTTCGAGGTCTTTCTGCAGCATGGACCACGGGTCTGGCACATGGCAAGTGTGTCTGACCTGCTCGGCAGTAGTGCGGCGAAGATGTGCTGGGGACTTCAGGATCAGACGCAACTGTTTGTTGACCATAGTGGTGACTAGAGCGCGACCTTGCGTCGGCTGCCCCACACTGACTAGAGAGTAGCGCAACGCACTGAACACGCAGGCCTTCCACAGTCGAATTTTCGTGTGGAGCCGAAGAGCTCGACTGCGCAAAATGGAGTGCAGGCGCCAGAAAGTACCCCACGCTATCCGCATCCTATGCTGGAGATTTGAGAGTTCGAAGTTGTGATATCCGATGCAAGCACCGAGATAGACATGGGTACTCTTGACCTGGATCCGGATTCTACGCTGAAAGACACGAAGCTGCAGCACTTTGTTTCCGTCACTATCCTTACGACACACCTTCGCAACCTGGGATTGCGCAGCCCCGCCTCGCAAGCACATAAGCGCAACGGTCTTGTCAAGACTGAGACTGAGGCCCGCTCGTTCGAGGGTCTCAATCAAAATGCCCATGGCCCGAATTGCACATGGCAGATCAGCCAATTTGCGAATTGTCCAAGCTGCAAACACATCATCCGCGTACAGCGTTGGCTCCCCCAAGGGAACCTGAGCCTGTTGAAGATTGCAAACTAAATCCAGGTAAAGGCTAGCCGTTGCTACCGCCCATAGCAGAGGTGATAGGCTGCATCCTTGCCTCACACCCTGATTCAGGTTTACACAGGCCTGCTGATCACCTACCTGATAAACCATGCGAGCTGCATCATGTATGTGCATGATGAGGTTGATGTCCTCATTGGGGATGCGTGCACGGCGTAAGGCCTGGTGCAAGTAGCCTCTTGGTAAGGCGTCGAAGGCTTTGTTGACATCTAAGCTTAAGGCAACACCACCACGAAGGCTGTGTGTCTTAGCCCCCTCATGCTTTGCATGCACCGAAGGATTCGCATTATAGGCGAGGTCTCGGGATTGATGAAGATGTGAGCATACTCGGAGGAGAGCGTCGTTGGCAGAACGCTGAGGCAAGTATGCAAATTGCGGTATGCACTGCATGTAGGTTGCGATGCTGCCTCGAAGTTTGTCCGCAAGCATGGTAGCCACTATCTTACTGCCCGGAGTCAGAAGACATATCGGGCGAAGTTGCTTCGGCAGCTTTACTTCCGGGATTTTGGGAATCAAGCAGACAGTTACATCATGCCAACGGTGGGGCAGTTTAGGGCTGTCTTGGTGCAGCGAGTTCTCCAAGGCTGCATGGAGACAGGGCGCAACTTCAGTAGCACACACTTTCCACAGAACAGCAGGGGCACTCTGTGGAGGAAGAGCTTTACGTGGCTGGAGTTTGCGCAGTGCAGCAACTACGTCTTCAAGTGAGAAGCTACTCATGGGCCCAATAGGGGTGCTATTGGCAGGATCTGGGCCGTAGATACCACGAAAGTAGTCAACGATAGTTTTCAGCTCTCCCTCCTGTGACAAGAGGGCCCCCGCTTCATCACGAAGCTGGATTCTCAGACGTCGGGACTTCGGTGCCAGTCGTTTGACCACCTGGTAAATCTCTGCAGGTCCCTTGCTAGACTCCGCAATCTGCAACTGCGTTTCAACCTTATCCCGCTTATTAGTCCTACAGCGTTTGTGCAGTTCCCCTTGGAGCCTTTGCACGCGCAGAACCTGCCTCCAAGCAGTGAAGAGCGAAGCCATGGCACCTCGACGCAGACTTCGTAGGTTGGCACGCGCCTGCCACAGTTCACGAATGAGCTGGGTAGTGGGGGCCGGAGCAGGCACTGCATGATCCGCCTGCTGAGCCTTCGAAGCACCAACTTGGTTCCAGCCCTGAAGCAATGCAGCATTGACAACTTCAGCCTGGTCATCTGTGCTGCGGGGTTCCCTGGTGCAGAGAATTTGATGGACAGTCTCACGCAACTGAGTACGAAGGTCTAGGCTCTGAGAGAGGGCCTGAGCCATGACGTGATGTGAGGGTCGGTGAGGTCGTGCCCCCCTGATGATATGTCGCTTACCTGGTCGTGGAAGCCAAGCCTCAATCGGTAAGTGGCGCATGCCAGCAGCAGGCACGAAAGGAGTTCGCCACAGCGGTCTCGCCAGTCTGGACCTGGGAGTGGCATGATGCTGTCTAGTAAGGATAAAGTCTATCTGGGTAGAGCGTGTTTTGCCTTTTGCTGTGCCAAGGAAGGTGGCGCAATGCCCACGGCGGGACCAGCTATTCAGAACAGTAAGCCCGAATCTCTCCATGAGGCCGTCAAGCCTGATGTGATCCGTCTGAGGAATCGGCGAGCTGGGCTTGAGTATTCCCGGCCCAACGTGGGGCGACATCGGCCTACACTCCGTGTTAAAATCACCCCATAAAACCATCACACTACGCCACGGAACCCGATTAAGGACTTGCTGCAACTTTTCCCATACCCTTTCGCGCTTAGCTTCGAGGGTGTCGCCTGTGTCCAGGTCCATTGTTCGCGTAGGGCCCGCGCGGGACCAGCAGCGCTGGTAAATGGTGATGATTTCAAGAGCAGGCTCAAACGCAAGCTTAACATGCAACACTCGTCCTGGTACAACATGGTCGATGCGGATTTGGTCATCTCTGACGAATGCGCGGTGTATCATGAGGAGAATGCCACCCGTTCTGTTGCCCGTCCCGCTATGTATGTACCAGTAATCTGCGCCCCCCCACTCGCCTGTGAAGCTCCAATGCGTCTCTTGGACTGCCAGGATCTGTATCGGCAATCCTTGATTCGCCTGCTCAGACAACCACAGCTCAAGTTCGGACAACTTTGCGTTGCTGAGCCCCCCCGCGTTCCAGCAAAGGCCCCTCCATTGATTTCTGCCGTGTTGTGGAACTTGACTGTCAGGACGGCTACTTCGTGTCGTAGCCTGATCTGCCCCATGATCTGAGCGAGGATTGCCAAGCGTGTCGACGGTATGCAGCCTACCCCTATACCATGTCTGGCCGTGTAGCCTCGCGCGATTAAGGGCACGAATGAATGATCGCTTTCGAAAGGAAGTAAACTCGCCTATGTTGTGATTCAATGACTGTGTCTGGTATGTCACATGATGTGTAAAAGATTCGCTGGTCTTTGTCGCACCCTGCGACACAGCTCCAAAGCTCGGAGAATTGACTTCAGAGGGCCTAGCGACTCTGCCCTCAACCCTCGGCTTCACTGCAGCAGTAACCTGCAAACTGACAAGGCAGGCTATCAGCCTGAGTATCCAGCCCATGGCTGGTCGTCTTGTACCTTTGCTGCAGCCCCCGGGTTTGGGACCGGGGCTGGCTCTGCATGCTATTGCGTGTGTGGTGACCGCACTATGTTTATGATGGTTATGGTTATGGTGTCGAGGCGCCCTTTCCTCAACAATGGCGGTGTGTCCTGGACCCCGGGCCCGTGGGCGAACATGCAAGGAGATCTGAGGACACGGAGTCTCGCAGTTGCCGCGCTGCCCGTGTCTAGCAAGCTTAGGCTTAGCAGTTTTGCTACCAGCCACTCCTGCGCTCCTTATCCACGGGGCGGCCCTGCACTCAGGCCAGGGCCATTGCCTTCGCACATAGATGCCGGGACAGACCTTGGTGGGAACCCAGATGCTGTGACCACGTCTAAAGAAATGACGCCAAAGTAGTACTAGCAAGCGATAGGCGAGAGCTAGCAGCACGGATAGCACGATGGGGCTCAACTGACATGCGCACAGTAGCACTTGACCAGACAGCTCTTTCGCCCTCGCCCAGTCAGTCGAGGGATGCGTGCTTGCTTGCAAGGCTTCTCGTAAGCAGCGTCTGAGATAGTGCAATCTCGGCTCATCAGGGCCTTGCTCAGGGTAGCCTGCATAGTCGGTCGGGACGAGCTCCTCATCAGTGTGCGCTAAGGCCTCAAGCGGTCGCGGACGAGGCGGAGTTGGTGGACGCCCGCGCTTTCGACCGTGTGTGGGTAGCTCTTCATCACTACTGGAACTGACCACCTCAACCGCCGATGCAGCCGACCCACTCAATGTGCAAATGCTCCCACCAGCAGAGCCACTGCTAACAGCTGTACCGGAAACAGTCGGTGTTCCCTCCAGGGTCATCTGAGCATGAGCGGGCTGATGCGTAGTCTCCTCAACGACATCTGTTACACCCTCAGCTTCATCCAGCATGGAGCCTTCGTCACGCCTAGCAGACATGTGCACCAGTGGAAGGCCTCGGAGTCCCGAGCTGCTGGAAGAGGAAGGGAGGGTAACCTCCCCAGACCAAGAGCCATCAGGGTCGGCAGCACTCGCAGTAGCAATGAAGGAAGAAGTCGCTGCAGAACTGTCTTCTCCATGGATCACTACCTCTGGGGCAGGAGTTGCATTGGGACCATCGTGTCCTGCATCATCTGGCGTTGTTTCAGCCTGTCGTTCCCTCTTGCCCAAGCGCGCTCGCTGGCGGCGCTTTGATGCCGCACTATGACCCATAGCACGCACCACTACACAGGAAGCCCATTCATGATAAAAAGGGTCCCTGGGGAGGAGGCAGTGATCAGGCAGGTATCTCAGGCCAGACAGCAAAACCCCCACAACTCTAAAATGCCTACAACTCAACCCTAGGAGCCCGTCTGCGCAGATAGACCTTGGATGCGCCTGAGAAGGCGACCGCTTGTGGCAGCCTTTGACTCGGGCCAGGGTCCCGGCATGAAAGAGCAGCACGTGGAATTGACAGTTCTTCTGACCTGGCCAGTCAAGAGCAGGGCTAGTCATCTCACCACATCTTGCGCTCACCTCGGTCTGGCCACGCTCACCGCAACAACGCGACGAGGCCTGGGTGGCAATGAGTGGCTGGAGCTCGGCAGAAGCTCTGATTGCACGCAGCTCAGGCTGCCACGGCGAGGTGGGCCCCCTCAGCCAGGCATAGCACAGACTGGCAGCTGACCGTGCAGGCGCACGGCATAAGACACGTCCCAGGTGGCACAGCCTGGAGCAACACTCATCTTCCTCTTCCCACATCTGATGACAACATCATCATATTGACAACCCACCTTGCACACACATGGCATTGGCGAGGTAAACACCTCAGTCCAGAGCCTGCCGACACAGGAAGCATGCGGGTCACCACCCCGACTGTATGGGATGAGACTGTACGCTGCACTGGCCAGGGCAAGAACGCCAGCAGAGCCTAGTCCTTGGTCCATTGCCGCCTGAGCAGTCTTCGAGCCATCGCAGAAGGCATGAGACAACGGCAAAGAGAGTGTGGGATCGGCGCCTGTATCGCCAGCATGTTGGTGGCTCCGAGGGCAGGAGACACTGGTGACTACAGAAGGTCGGTTCTGTTTGCTCTCGCCGGCAAGGGTAGCTGCAAAAGCTCTTTGCTGCATGGCAGCAATGAGAAACGGTGCCTGCATGTGTTGTTTCACCGGTAATAGGTCAGAATGTGCATTCACTATCCGCGCAGACGCTGCGGTGATCATCAAGTTTGCACACGCATCAAAACAGCAGGTCAGCGGGTCCTGGTTAACCAGTGCGAGATCGACAATGGTCGCACAAGCTTCAGTTGCCATAGAATCAGCTTGCGTTCCAAATGCCAGCAAAGACGATAAGGGGCTGGACAGATCACAGCTACCATCCAGTACCACAATGCTACACTGCCAGAGAACGCGAAGCATAAGAAAAGCCATGGCCTGCCCACTATTGGGGTCACCTACACACCAACAAACAAAAGCCTGAGCCAGAAGCCTTAAACGAACAAGCAAACACACAATAACAACATCGGAAAAATATCTGCCGGTCAAAGCACCAGCAAAGCAGCAAGTAAGGTGTGTCCGCATCAAAAGATACGAGCACTAAATCGCAAGACTTGATTACACAAAACAGGGGAAAAGACCTTTTGACACGGAGTTGAACAAAATCGACGTGCTGTACGGGAGCACCTTCAAAAGGTGGGCAACCAGCCCTTGCCATGACCTGTTGCCTTGGAGCCCCTGAACCTCTATGGAGGAGCCTCTCCCTAGGGTCAAGTAAGTCCATCTTTTTGTGTGGCGGCCGCGGACTCTTCTCAAAACAGCTCCAAGCAAAAGGGGATGCAACAGTAGAAAAACTGAATGTGTTCCAGGAACACTTTCCGTGCTGTGCACCTTGGAAACACATCTAAAGCCCATCGCCGCCTTCTGAGGCCGGATTTCCCCAGTCTTCCTTTCCAAGGCCGGAGTTGACACAAACCGCCAAAAACGAACACATTCGCAGGCTTCCGGAGACATCTACTTGGCTTTTATTTCCAACTATTAAGGTATTCACAAAAGGGAATCAAATCATATGTTTGGCAGCACATACAATGCGTGTAACTGCAACTCAAGCATTCGGTCGACCCTCTCTTTTTCACAACAACCGGGGTGTGTCGTGGTGAACAAAAGCATGCACGGTGAAGACAAAAGGGTGCACACACCCAACACATTGCACGCAGCATATGCCAATGCACATGCAGATGATCGGCGTTCCGTCATCTCTCACCCACCCCAGGGCGGGCGGGCGGGAACACTGTATTTCACACGGTTGCGCACAGCCCAACAGCTGCGAGGAGTGAAGATGACGCACGGCATGAACTCAAGCAGCAAAGGGAACGCTGCAAATCAGAAAATAGTTTGGGAATTAAAATGCTGTCTCGCAAGCGAGAAGGTATATTCTTTAACTGCTCAGAACTGTTGCCCCCTCGAGCCAAACTGCAGCGGATTAGCAGTACGACTAAACCCTAAACCAAAACTCGAAGCACTCAGCGGACGTTTACTCTTTTTTTCGTTGTGACACTGGGAACTTCGAGTCGTGTGGCACCCTCGTTGAGAGTGCAACCTTGCTATTTGCACAAGTTGACCCCTAGCCCTAGACCTGTCACAATCGTCTGAAACTGTTTCGCTTGGCGGCGGTAGAACGGCTGCAACTTCGGGTTAATCCGGCCAAGTGTGTCATGCTGGTCAAGCTCAACGGCAGAGAGGCGGAGTCCGTTCTGCAAAAGCACACGTGCTGGCTCCCAGATGCCAACGGCCAGCTACAAAAACACTGGCGCCTGGGAAAGCATAAATCATGCCCGGCATGCAGGATGCAAACGCTTCGCTATCGCATTGCAGAGGGGGCCAAAAAGCTCCAACAGGTGAGACGATTCGTCTACAACCGTAGAACGGCAGGGCCAATGGCCAAGCTACGGGTGTGGTTCACAACAGTTTGGGCGACCCTAGTCACAAGCCTGCCACAAGTCCGCCTCACTGAGGAAACCGCTCGCCAGTTGAGCGGCTGGTACGCGCACAAGCACGTTCGGTCCTCAATCAGCCGGCTCACATCAGTCGCGTGCTTGGTGAGCTCAAAGCTTAGCCTTGAAAGCCGCCAGACCTGGAGAGCCTGCCCAAGTAGTTGCTCCTCCGGGGAGTTGGACACTTGCCGTAGTTTGTCCAGCTCTGGACAGGCGCCTGACAGCAGGTGATCTCGCAGGCCCTTCCACTGATTGAAATCCTTGTCGCAGGCTGCGCAGATGGGCAAGCCATTTTTTGCATGTTTGCTTCGGTCGAATTCTGTCGGGGTCTACCTGGGCACCTTGTCCCTGTGCATGCGGGTGACACGTGTGTGAAGCCCATGGGCTGAAACAAAGCCTGAGTCACAGTGAGGACAGACAGGCAAGGCCTGCTGCGAGGCCTCCGTGGGCGCCGAGATGTTCTCCGCCTCCCTCAGGATCTGCAGGTCTTGGATAACATGTGGCATCTGAGTGACGTCGGCCTGTATGTCGCCAAACCCCGCGGAGTGCGAGCCAGCAAAAGGCGCGGCAGCTGCTTGGGAGCGGGTCCAGGACTCCTTAGTGTTGGGGGGGCAGGCAGAGGCTCAGCTGGCAAGCTGTTCCCCGAGGCACCTCTCGCGCATAGTCGTCTGAGGCGAGACGTCATCCTGTCCGTAATCTTGTCAATTGGGTCCTGGATCGAGTGCAGTCGATACAGGTCACCGTAGGTACGCCGTAGGTACGCGCCTTGGTTCCCTTGCTGCAACCTCAGAAGCTGACGAACAGGTGCATCATATGCGGTTTGGACGCCAGACCACACGAAAATGAAGAACCATCACAGACAAGCCCACGCGAGCGCGCGGCACCGAGATGGCCCCGCTGCAATGCACCTGCGCCAAGCCTACTCTGTGCAAATGATCAAGGGGCATCCCTGTCCCTACTGCAAGAAGCAGGTTTACGACAACCGTAAACACCCGGAGCAATGCATCGTTCTTTTCCAAGTCCTGTTTGGATGGCACAGAATGCATGGCACAGACGACAAGCGGGGACAATGTCCAACCGCGCCCAGAAAAGCACCGGTAACACCGTCAATTTCTACTACTAACAGATCCGACACACCTGTTGGTCAGCAGGGAACGCCCAGACAGACCCTTCCCAGACCTCACCCGGGAGAAACGGAAGCAGGTCCGTCTTTGAAGATGAGGACTATGCTGAATTCCGGCAACACCTGTTACATCAATGCCACGCTGCAGGCGCTGATAGCGGTGCAGGATCACATACATCATCAGGCCGAACTGAGTCCGCTGCTCAACATGTGCACAGGACATGAGCAGGACACTCGGCCGGTTAATCCTGTAGGCATGTTTTCGCTAGGATCACTTATGCCGCAGTGGAAGTCCGATGGGCGTCAGCAGGATGCCGCTGAATTCTTGGCCGGGCAGCCTCCAACCTGTCAACTGGCAGGGCCGTACAGACGGCTCTCCTGAGCTGGACGATGAGGGCGCCACCCCTCTCCTTCTACCGCTGTCTCAGTCCTGTCGCACACTGCAAAATGCATGCGAAGCGTGGTATAACCTTGGGCGAATTCAAGAGCTTCAAACTGGAACAACAGTTACGAGCGTCAGAAACCAGTCTGGTATATGATCTGGCAGGAAAGGCTGAAATTCACAGAAATGTTTTATGACGGCGGAAAGGCATTAATTACAGTAATTCCATTAATTCATTGATTCCACTAATTCCATCAATTCCATTAATTCCACTAACTATATTCATTCCATGAATTTCATTAATTCCATTAGTTAATTCAATTAGGCCGTATAATGATTTAATGATGAATTCATGAATGAGTTCATTAGTTAGCTACTTAATTAACTATTTGTTTGTTTAAAGTTTAAAAGTTCCATAACTTAAACTTAGTAACCTAATAGTTAAATACATATAAAAAAAGTACGCAATTCTTTAACGTCATTAACTACTTAACTAACTGATCTTGTTGATACTATATTACTATAAGTCACTATAAGTAACCAAGGAATATAACTAGAATTAATTGAGTCTGAAGTTATCCATCTACTTCTCAGTTTCGATTGCAGACGCTGGGTTATTAAAACCTGCTTCGACATAAGTCAGATTGTTTTCTCCCGCGCCTGTCGTCGCAGTCCTCTGGCTGACAGCCGAAGGCAAGTGAGACACTGCTGTGGTTCTGAGAAGCCTGGCATAAAACGTAAGACTTAAGTGACTTCAGTTAAGACGACAATTAAAACTTAGGACTCAGGACTTAGGACCTACGACTTAAGACTCAAGACCTAAGCTACAAGGCCCTAACGGCCTAAGGCTTAGTAGGCTTAGGCCTCGGCCCCGGGCCCTAGGCTTAGGGCTTAGTGCGTAGAGCTTATCGTCTGCAAGGATGACCCCGCGCACAGGATGACACGCACTGTCCGAGAAGTGTACCGTTGAAGGCTGTTGTTGCTCGAAAATTTCCAGAAGGCCCGCGTGGTTGTTGGGGTTTAAGACCTAGTGTAGGCTACTTCGATAACTTCGGGTTGGGTGACTCATTCTGCAATTCACATAGGTTATCAGCCGTAGCGGCTTTAGTGGGCTAGGCTAGTGCTTTTGAAGGCTTTAGTGTGAAGCTGTAGCAGGGCCATGGACCACTTGAGAAGGCAAAGAAGGAGTGCAGCCACTGGTGATCCGGAATTAGGGGCTGCACCCGTTGAACCCGATTATGCAACAGCCTTGAGTCAAGACGTGTCGTTACCAGCTGGTGAATCTAGATATGGGGAAACATCGCCGAGCACATTAGAACAAGGAGGAGCAGTCGTACCAGAGCCTGTGGCGGTTTCTGAGATGATTGGCCCCGTTGCCAGCCCGTTTCATTCGGAAAGAGTGAGGCAGGAGGTAGCTCTAGCGAGAAGTCGACCTCGTACTCTGGATGAAGATGCCCGTAGGATGGGTGAAGTCAATGACACTGGCCTTGGTGATGCAAGCTTGTCTGGGAGAATTGATGAGCCTGTGTATTTCGACGAGGTGTCTGCTCAGTCCCCGCCGCCAAGGGTAGCTAGGATTGATCGGGCAGCGGATGCGAAGACCGAGGCTGAGGATGTGGGGAAAGCGGTTGCCGCTGAAGACAGCATGAGCAGGGGTTCCAGCGCTGTCCAATCTCCGGACAAACCACTGCCGGAAGACCCTCGTGAGCTGGTGCCTGCGGCAGCTGAGGGTTCGCGGCTAGAGGCAATGCTCTTGCAAGTGATTGAGGAGAATCGGTTGCTTAGGGGAAGGCTTGATCAGGTTGAGCGTTCGAGTTGGCATAGTGGGTGCACAAGGAATACCGGAGAATTGCCTGTAGGATCTCCAGTGTTGTTTGCGCCACCGTCGGATTTTCCAGTAGGTGCTGAGTGCTTGCGGCAAGCTCCTTCTGCGCTTGAGCGCTTCGTGAGGGAAGGTGATCTCCGAGCACAGATGAACTACGAGGTTACTAGGTTCAGGGATGGGTATTCTCAACAGCTGGACTCCCGATCCGGCAGCCGAATGGTGGGATTTCCGGGCCAAGGGCCTATGTTAGGAGTTGGAGGACTTGAAACAGGCCTTGAGGCTCCGGCTTTGGGCTTTGAAGGCTCTTCTGTTGCAAGGGGTGAAGAGGGACCTCCGGTTCAGAACTTTAGGGAGTTTAGGAGGTTGATGGAATTGGAAGGGATGCGGCAGCCGGCGGATACGGGTTATCATACACCTAGGTCGGGCGCGGGTACAGGGGCTAGGGTGTCCAGTGATGGTTATCCTATGTCTCCGGGTGGTACGATTATCCGGCCTCCGCCGATTCCGCCACCCGCTTTTTCAAGTGCACCCCCTGTTGCTCCGGTTGAGGTGACTCCGATTGCTCCTCCGGTGATGCCATCTACCCAGCTACTGCAAGAACCTCTAGGTGTTCAAGGAGTTACAAGTTTGAGCCCTGGCAATAGGAATCCCGAAGAACCGGCGAAATATATCATTGAACTTCCAAAACTTCAGCAAACTGACATCTCTGTCTCAGCGGTTACCTGCGGTAACTGGTGGGCTCAAGTAAAGCAGATTTTCATGGGTTTGAGTCCTGGGGCGCCCGACTGGTTCTCTAGTGTTGAGCGGGCGGCTATGCGTCACTACAACCAGTGGTTAGTCGCTGACCCACTTGGACGGCTAGCTTTGGACCCGGGTGGGGTTGCTACGGATTTCGATGCCTATCGATTTTCAGAGAGTGGTATCGTTACTCTTAGCTGCCATCCCTCAGGGGATAAAGGAAGACCTGATTACAAATAGGTGCCTTACTAGCGCCGCTGTTCTATTCAGAGTTCTCTGCTTATACCAACCTGGAGGCGCCAGCGAACGCGCTCACCTCCTTAGTCAGTTAGTCTCCCCGGAGGTGAGTAAAACCCACAAGGAAGCTATAGTCAGTCTTAGGCGATGGACTCAGAACTTACAGCGAGCCAAGGAGGTACAAGCTGCACTTCCGGACCCTTCACTTCTAATCAAAGGAATAGACAATGCTACAGGTGCATTGCTCTCGCAGAGTCCCATGATCAGTTTTAGGACTTTAGGATAAGCGCATTCAGGCATCGGACTGCTTTGGATTATCTGCCTACTGTTGATGGGATTATCCAGCTTGTAAGATTGATCCTTTCGGAATGTGAAGCTGCATCCTTGGTGTCGGAAGCTGGGGTTGAGAAGAGACCTAGGAATTCAGCTATACATACTGGGAAGGATCAGCCTCAACCTGCTCCCAATAAGGCCCCACCTGTACCGCCTCCTCCTCCTGCTCCCTCTGTAGCAGCCGTTCAGGCCGGGGATGGTGGTGACAATTGGTGTTCGCCCGGCACCTTGAAAAAGGTGCCGGGTCTGATTAATCTGATCAGAGTCTGATCAAGCCTGATCAAATCTGATCAGATTCTGATGATCAGATTCTGATGAAATCCGATCAAATCTGATCAAATTCTGGTCAAACGGTGGTTTGATCAGAATTTGATCAATTTGATCAGGTTTGATAGATTCCAAACGTTGTTGCCCGCCCAGCCCGATCCACACCATCAGCTCTGCCCTGGCATTCACCAGACACCCCAAAAGAAGAACCCTGTCGCCACCCCCCGACCCCCTCACCTTCCCAGGAACACTTTAACGAGTACCCTTTTTCAAGGGCCGGAAACTTGTGTTGTGTGTGTGTGTGTGCACCCTGTGACCCTTAGCCCTTAACCTCAAACCTAATCCCCAACCCCACAAGCCTTGACCTTGCAACCCCATGAAACCCTAAACCTGAAACCTTAACTTAACACCAAAACCCTTATACCCTTTAACCCTCAAACACCTGGCCTCTAAAACCCTGAGCCCCACCCCGTAAAACCCTAAAACCCAAAGCCTTACTAAATCCTTATCCCGAAAACCCGAACCCCAATCCCTAAAACCCTGCAAGACCCAGAAACCCAACCCCTAAAAACTTAAATCCCTAACCCCTAAAACCCTAAAACTCTAACCACTCTAACCCTAAGCCTAGACCCCTAGAACCACCAAACCCTGAATACGGAAGTGCGCGAGATACGTTAACTGCGGGTAGGTTGGTGTGCGGGGTCGCCAAAAACACTCTAGGTCTCGCAAAGGCCGCTTCAAAGTATCAAAACAGAAAACGCGATGTACCAGGAAACTACATTGCCACAGCTCTGAAAAGAGCACCCTAATTATTTCAAACCAGGAACTTGCGTTTGGCGTGAGAGCAAAGGGAGCGTGTCCAACTAGCACCTTTGTGTAGGCAAGAGAGCAAAAGGAATGTGTCAACTGCAACCCTTGTTTTGGCAGTTGCCATTTGGTTGCTCGGTTAATTACTCTCTCTGCCCCGTTCACATCGCTTTCTGGTTGCTATCTGGTTGGTCAGCTTGTTCGGTTACTCTGCTTACCCCGCTCCTGGTCGCGCCGAGATTTGGTTCAGCTTTGGGCCACCCTCCAAAGTTCCCGAATAATCGACAAACTCTATCCGTTCGGTCACATCCAGCACCAGCCGCAGCCGCGATACCGCCCCCCAGCCTCACCCTTCACCCTACCTCCAACCCCCCAAAACCCCGCCCACTCAAAATAAACCACAGCCCCCCACCCACCCCTCTAAGTAGTGAAAGTGTTGGTGGCCCAAGTTGGTGTTACGAGTGGGCGGTGGCACAAGTTAATGGCACGGAAGGGTGTCGGTGTACAACGTCTGGGGTGCAAAGCAAACTTGAGAAGGCACCACCTGGTGGTGGCACAAGTTTGGTGGCGCAAGTTGGTGGCGCAGGTGGTGGCGCAGGTGGTGGCGCAAGTGTGGTGGCGCAAGTTGGTTGTGGCAGACAGGCGTTGGTGCACAAATTCTGGGGTGCAAAGCAACTTTATGGATGCACCACCCGGTGGTTGCACAAGTGGTGGCGCAAGTTGGTGGTGGCGCAAGTGTGGTGGCGCAAGTTGGTGGTGGCGCAAGTTGGTTTTGGTGGCGCAAGTTTGGCGCAAGTTGGCTTGGCGCAAGTTTGGCGCAAGTTGCTCTTAAATAAGAGCCGAAACTTGCGCCAAACTTGCGCCACCAAACCAACTTGCGCCAAACTTGCGCCACCGCCAACTTGTGCCAAACTTGCGCCACCACTTGCGCCACCACCAACTTGCGCCACCACTTGTGCCACCGCCGGGTGGTGCATCCATGAAGTTGCTTAGCACCCAAGAATGTGTGCACCAACGCCTGTCTGCCACCACCAACCTGCGCCACCACTTGCGCCACCACTTGCGCCACCAACTTCCGCCACCAAACTTGTGCCACCACCAGGTGGTGCCTTCTCAAGCTTGCTTTGCACCCCAGACGTTGTGCACCAACACCTTTCCGTGCCACCAACTTGTGCCACCGTCTACTTGTGACACCACCACCCCCGCCAGCGCACAACCCAAGCCAAAAGGCCCCCAGAGACCCAAAGGACATCCAATCAACCCAGTGCTTAGAGGATGTAGGAAGCGAGGGTGCAGGGCAGGAACGGTTTCGGAGGGAGGGGGGACAGAAACTTGTCATGGGGGGACGCAACATCGGAGCATCAGCTAGGGTTTGTCAGGGGTAGGGTGGGGTGGGGCGGGGTGGGGTGGGGGCATTCTTGGGGTTCCCACGTTCGAATCCTTGCCGTTACCCATGTTGGTTACACCCGTACATGCGCAGGCCCATACCTGACACAAGAACCAGACTCCATGGTCACTGTAGCGGCTACAGCTCGTGTTTGTCGCACTGTTTTCAGTTTAGCTTCGAAACCACAAGTGTGTGACGGTGGTTGTGCAAGCAGTAGCAGTAGCAGCAGTCGCAGTCGTAGGAATGGTTGCAGTCGTGGAACAAGCATACCTGGCAGTTTTTTGCTAGTAGTGGGGTACAATGAGAACAGTACAACGGCTGCTGTTGTTTTCAGTTGTCCTTTGCCAAATCCGAAATCAGCCACCCTCGCCTCTCCTGCCGAAAAAAAAGTGGTCTGGGAAATTAGACCACCAAGTGATCATCAAGAAATTTCCTGCACGCCCTAACTCCCCCTTAACGTAGGCTCGCGCACTCCTATAACCCTGAACGCTAAACCCGGGATGAGGGGACATCTTTCCACTACGACATCATCCGGACTCATGGACGTGACTGCTCCTCACGACTGCGACGGGGTCGAATCTGGTTGTTTTCGAGAACCATTGTGGCTCTTCACAGTCCACACATGTACACAAAAAGCTCCTTCTGCTCCATCTCTGCTTTTTCCACACAGAAAAAGCACAACACCGAATTAAACACACGTACACGAAAGTCGGGCGGCCATCCACCCTCTCCATGCACACACAAAACTCCTTCCTTGCATCTTCCCTGCTCTTCTCTTCTCTTTTCCCTTTCTACAATCCAACAAACCTTGTTTGCACAAACACAAAAGTGCATACACTGGGTGGGCCAGCACAAAAGTGTTTTTTGGGACAGGGTCCAGTTGTCGTTGGCGAGCTGGATGCTCAGGGGCGCCACGGCGTGCAAGTTCTGGATTTGATTCGTCCCGGCGAGCAGGTCCCAGGTGATCTCGCGGGGCCAGGCTGGGGCATTGACGAGGGGTGGCGAGCTCCGCCAGGATGGCGTCGATGGATGCCTGGAGTGCCGTGATCTTGCTGGGTAGGGCAAAGGGCCCCGCGCTCTGCAGCGCCAAGATGTCGGCGTCGTGGCCGTCGCCGGCCCTCTGAGCGCCAATGCGGTGTCCAGGGCCGCCTGGGCCTTTTTTTGGCGTGGGCGGGCCTCAAAGACAGCAGTTGCTGCACTCGGCCCCAGTAAGAACTACAAGAAGACAATAAAAGCTGTACAAGAAAATCACATAAGGGTGAAACCGGCCGCGACTTGCAGACTTAGCCATGGGGGATCGTTCGGCCTATTTAAGCGCGGCTGCACTCAGGTGTTGTACAGCCAGGACGAAGTGTAAATGTGCAAGCAGCCACAATGCAGCATGTTCCAAGGGCAGATGTAGCAAAATGCAGGACGGGCCAGCTTCCCAGTGTTGTGGGTCTCGCAAGGGCAAGAATGAACGCACGAGGCATTCAGTTACAATGTACCAGCCGTGCAGCCCTCGATTGTGTGCTCGCTCCTTAACACAGAAATAAGATCCACGGACACGCCTCGCAGTTGCCCAGATGTGCAGACGTGCCAGAAAAGTAATGCATTGATTTGAGGTCGCCCAAAAGCGCACCTGCCATCAGCCAGCGACCACAAGCACTTTGATCCGTGCCCAGCTTCCCAGCATGTTGGGTCTCGCAAGGGCAGCACAATAGGAGCACAATGCAACTAACAGTGCGGCAGGGTAAAGCAATGTTGGTTAACCAGCCAGATCCTGATCCTGCATCTGCATATGCCCAGCTTCCCATGTGTGGGTATCGCAAGGGCCGAGGCTGAGAGTGGTGTCACGGAGCAAACACCCATCATAGGGTTGAAGGGGTCCCGCTACGCAAAATTGCCCATACCCAGCTTCCCACCAGGGTGGGTCTCGCAAGGAACAGGGCTAAGCGGAGAGTGAAGTTGACATGTCGAGTGGATAGCAAGCCTGCAGCGGGGGTAGCAGACGCGTAAGCGGGAGATCGCCCATCGGCTCCATGGAGAAGTAGGGCAGCCCCCGCAGCGTAGGCCATGCCAATGCCCAGGGCTGCGTATGAATCAGTGCAGACTGGATGGCCGCAGCACGGAAGAAGTCCAAGCCCTCGTAAAGCCCCGCAACCGTCCGATAGGCGAGGCGGGACAACGAAGCGAGTACCACTAAAGTCTTAAGGTCGAGCTGAACAATGGTGGTGCGCACTTGAAGGCCCAGTCGAACGATCACTTGGAAATCGGTCGCAACCCGGAAGCTATAGAGATTACGCTGCGCCAGGCATGCAAAGACACGTTGGTGACACTCGGCGAGCTGTTGCCGAAGCGCAAGGCAGGCAGCCTTGCGCTCCTGCGTACCAATGGCGCAAAGCACCTGCCGAGTGGCAGACGATGGTGGGGCCCCAAAGAGCACCTGTATCTGCATCGAGGCGTAAGTGACAATGGTTGCCACAAGATTCTCCGGAATCGTGGCCATGGCTTGTCCCAAACCAACGCTACTAAGACCAGAACGGCAGCGAGAGTGCAGATGGGCATCCCACCAAATGGGCCCGATCTTCGGGCACTGAAACGAAGGATGCCGCTGGCATCTGTCTGAAAAGAACGACCGCTGGTCGCAGGTAAGGCGAACGACTGGTTCACCCCCCTCCTGCCCCCTATACCAGGGGTGTCTCAGTACTACTGGAGACAAAGGTGAAACCTTCTTCGACCCACAGGGTCGCTGCAGTCTACTATTACTACTAGCTACTCTGCGTTGTTGACGGCCTACGTCCTATGTACAGCAAAGCACGCTGTGCTGAAGATGAGATCTCTGCTAGAGATAGAACAAGGAGCGCTGCTCCGACAGCTCTGCTGCCACAAGCGTGGTCCCAGACCCCGCATACTATACAGGGTGTGGTGGGTGGGATAAAAACTTTTGGATCACAGATCCACTTCAAGCCGAAAGCTGCACGGCAAAGTTTGTCTAGTGTTCTCAACACGCAAGCGAAAACACTGTTTTCCTTTTACGACAAAACTTTGTCTACACTTTCGGCGGGAAATAAAACCCATTCACGCACGCATGATGGGAGCTTATTTCCCAACGAAACTTCCGTTTGCGCGCGTAACGGGAAACCCTTAACCGCGCTGCAGTTAAACCTTGTGCAAGCACTCTCTTTTTTTCTCCTAGCGGACATGGGGGGTCAGTTCGGGCCCGATCTTCGGGCACTGAAACGAAGGATGCCGCTGGCATCTGTCTGAAAAGAACGACCGCTGGTCGCAGGTAAGGCGAACGACTGGTTCACCCCCCTTCAAGGCACTCGAAGCCTTACTCACCCCCCATCTAGTCCGCGCCGAGTGACAAAGCCAACGGCACTGCGTTAGGCGGGAGGTGCTGGCGCTGCGCGCCCAACCTCTCCGTTTCCTCCCACCAGTCTCTGCTGGGTCCGTCGGCAATGTTGCTGTCGGTTGGGACACGAAAGAAAGCGTTCTGCTAAGGAAAACCGTTACCCTAAACCAAATCCTAAACCCTAAACCCGAGAACGGAAAATGAATGCAATCCGAACTCGGTCCACTCACTTTTCGATGGGATCGCAAAGATCGGCTGTGCCAGGCATAGAAACGGGTTGACCCGAGGATGCCTTCTGTGGGGTGGCGACTGTTGCACAAACAGGGCGGGTCGGGTGGGAAATCAAAATTGCGAAGCGACTTCGCTGCAACTTGATCCAAAGCGGAGCGCGGATGCACAGAGCTTCCACGACATGTACTGAGGCAAGAAGATGCAGGCACTGGCAAAAGCGAATAAAGGAAAACTTTCCAGTTTTACCAAAAGAAAGGAAACCGTTTTTCCATTTGCAAAACATCAGTGGACAAGTCCACAAGTACGTTCTGCTAAGGAAAACCGTTACCCTAAACCAAATCCTAAACCCTAAACCCGAGAACGGAAAATGAATGCAATCCGAACTCGGTCCACTCACTTTTCGATGGGATCGCAAAGATCGGCTGTGCCAGGCATAGAAACGGGTTGACCCGAGGATGCCTTCTGTGGGGTGGCCACTGTTGCACCAAGGTAATTTGCCACCCCACAGCACGCTCAAGAAAGCCAAGGAAGTGTGGGCTGAAGGGAGTGGCAGATTTCAGCGAAGCCAAGGCAGGGTGAAGCTGGAAGGGAAAATCTGCACCGCAGGACGAGGCTCCCAGAGAGCAGAGAGCCCAAAGCGTATGCGCTGGCACGGAAGGCAGTCTGGAGGTGTGGGGTACTCAGCCGGCCGGCTAAGTGCATCGGCTTTGCAGTTCTTGGCACCTGGGACATGAGACACATCGATAGAGATGCGATGCATGGCCGCCAGGAGGGCGATGTGTTCAAGAACGAGGCCGAGGGGATGCTTTGTGGAAAACATCTTATTCAGACCTGCCTCCGCCCCGGAGTTATCGCAGAGGGACGGAAGGCGTAAAGGAACCCTGCTGCAAGGAGCCAGCCTAGAGAGAGCATGAATCAGCCCCGCCTGAGCCAGGGCTTCACAACTGGCTATCTTCTTAGCCAAGTCATTGCCGAAAGGAATGCCTGCGGCCTCAAATTCCTGGACCGAAAAGGTTTCCGCGAACCGAACCTGGCCTAGAACCGGACAAGAAACAAAACCCCCCAAACTGCAAGATGGGCCGGACGCCGATGCATCGGCAAAGACTTCAACGTCTGCAACCTGTGACGGGCGCATGCTGGCGAGTGGTGCAACGTGTTGCAACCAACGCTCGAAGGCCTGCAACGAGCGGATGGAGGCACTCGAGAGTTTCCGCCTCGAACTGCTAAGGCATTCAACGCGGAGCCACAATCTTTTGTGCGTCACGGCGACTTTGGACAAGTCTGCCAGGGTTGCGAAAGGCACATGACGAGCCGAGAGGAGCTTAGCACCCGCGGGGATGGCAGTGTGAGGCGGTGAGGCCTTAAACCTAAGTGAAGAATCAAGAAAATTACAGATGCTATGCCACGATTCCGGAGCAATGCTGAAATTAGTGGCAGCCGGAGACCACAAGTCTTTGTAGAAAGGGTGCAGCATGGCACGCATAGTGGGGAAGAGTGCGCAGGCCCACATGGCAAGGCCCAGAAAGGATTCCAGTTCCTTGGTATAAATACGGCCACCGCCCCTCAGAAGGGAACGCACTTGTTCAAGGAGGCGCAAGCGTTTTTCTTCCCTGAGACTAACCGTACCCGAAGAGAAGCACAACCGCCATCCTATCCAATCGACCCGACAAGAAATTTGTGATTTTTTCCAACTGACTGGAATACCCAAGATCTGAAGAAAAAGGCATATCACAGCTCCCGAAAGCGGCATGAGGCTGGCCACTTGGCTGAAAATGAAGTCGTCCACGAATAGGAGGCCCACATGGGCCAGGAACAGCAGGGTGTGTAACAGGCGCAAAGGAAAACTGCTCCGAATGGGCAGCAGCGAAAGAAGTATAGCGCGTTTTGCCAAGTGAAGCCGAGCAAGCCCTGCTCGGAATCGCGGATGCGGCAGCGCTTGTGCGCCTGCTTGACATCAATGCAAATGGCCATCTGGCGGTCGGAAGTCTCGCGAATCGGGAAAGAATGCGAAACATCGTGTATGCTCGGGAAACATTGACGTTCCGGCACTGTGCACTGAGAGTTGGTCCCAGCTACGCTGTTGTCCAACACGAGCCGTTCGGCCCTCCCCGGTGCCCTAACAACCCCCAATTTTCCCAGTGCTAGGCCCACGGGCCATCTACTTTTCGCTTCCTCAAGCGTGCCCTCAAACTTAAAGCAGTATCCCGCGTCCAACTCCTCCTGGAGCAAGCGCGAAGTGACCTCAGGAGCCACATCGGCCGACTTCCAGTTTTCAAGATTAAGCGCCAATGGAATCAGCTCCCCTGATTGGCCTTTGGGAGGCCAGAAACAGTTAAGTACCCGGTCGGCACACCCATACGCAAATGCGGAAACAAATGAATGTCCTGATCGCCACAATGTTGTGCCAGGGCTTCAAACGCGTGCAAGCACATGGGTTGGTATGGATGCACATACCAAGCGTTGTCCGGGGTCTGCATACCCAGCGAAGGAAACACCAGATCCCTGGCTGCGGACACTTCGGAAGAGCTGAAAAGCGGTTCAGTCGACGGGCAGGAGCCGCGAGCAAGCAAGCGTTTGTCGGCTCGAGCTGAGATGCAGAATTGCAGCAGGGCTTTGCGTAATCCCCGAAATGCATCATGGCTTGCAGGGCTGCTCCAATCGGCAATGGAGCGTTTTCCAGCTCCATCATGAAGTGCATGTGGGCCTGCGAAGAGGCCTTTGCGTGGAATAGACGTGATGACTGACTGCAGGGAGAGCTCGCGGCCCTCTCGGGAGCAGAGGGGCAGCGATCGTAGCAAACGAAGACGCAAGTTCATTTGCGCGTTGCGGGGGAGCGAAGGCGGGCGAGCTGACCGCCAGGGCGGAAAGCGGGCGGTATGAAGCAGCCCAAAGCTGGGGCTGGCCCGGAACAGCTGAGTCTGAGCGCAGCAATGGGGGTACCAAGATCAGAGCACAGTTGCCCTGATGCAACCAGGCCTGGGGCCGCTCTGACGACCAGTAAGAAGAAGTGGGGGGCAACTCCAAATGCCCTTGACCCCCGGCAGTGTGTACAATGCTGAGGAGCCAGGTGCAACGGGAAACCTTTGCAGCCGCCGTTTGCTCGTGCATTGCCGACAGCAGCCACGAGGAGGAACCCACGTCGTCTGGCGAGTCTGCTGACTCGGCTAGGGGCGATGCTGCTAGATACGCGACAGCTCCCGAGCCGCAAAGGAAGAGGACCTGCTCGAGGAGGTCTGGGCAAAGGACATCCAGGGTCGGGTCAAGGCTGGGGCTTAGGGTGAGGGAGTTTCCACCTGAAGCACGGACAGCCATGCTAAGCTGATGGCGCGAATGATTGCTCCATGTGATCTCGAGAAAAAGACGCGCCGGGAGGGAAGAAATGCAAGTATCAGCTCGCCAAGCGCCCTCCGGTGGTGACAAGGGGCGTGCAACCCTAAGCTTGTGGGAGAGAAACAAACCTGACGTGGAGCGTTTTCCCCACAGTTTGCATCCCAGTGGCAGCTTAGACGATGCCGACTTGGATTGGACTGCATGTTCCCTGCACGACTGAGGCTCGTGCTGCTTAGTAGTCGAGGCGGCCTCCGGTACCCTGGGCATTGGCTGTGCTGAAGGGAGATGCTGCGCAGGAGGGACATCTGCGGACACATCGGATGCTGACCCACTGGGTGGCACATCTTCCTGAATGTGCGTCCCTGCTAGAAAGCGCGATGAAGTGATGTCTGCTTCCTCGAGCCCCGCGGGCGAGGTGGGAGAGGTTGAGGGTTTAGGGGCAGGACTAGAACCCAAGAGGGGAGAGGGTGAGGCAGTGATAGCTGCCAACATCCCTGCTCGGATCTCAGGACCCCCTCTCAAGCGGCCGGGCGGAATCTCGGGTTTTTCTTCAAAAACCGACAATTTTGCTGGAGGCCAAATCTCAGGTTTTTCCTCAGAAACGGACAATTCCGCCAAGGGCAAAACCCCTGAAAGCTCGGCAGGAAAGTTGGCAGTGATAGCATGCAGCGGCGGCAGTGGGAAACCCAGAAACTCAAGTTCGGCACAACACACGTCAGGCAGGGAAAAGGCCGTGAGGGCCCAACGCTCTCCTGAGAAAGGAAGTGTCATGTGTCTAATGCGGCCATCGAAGCTGATGGCTTTGCGATGTGTGTCGATAGCAGCACAGCCATGCAGCCAGCCCGAGCCAGATGCAACTGATATCGGCTGGCCTTGCGCGAGGCAGGAGAGGTCCTCAATCCACAGATGGCCACCCGAGAAGGCGCCCAGCGAGAGTGACAAATTGCGTGAGCCAGGAATGTTCGCTGAATCGGAATGCAGCGCACTGAGGCCATTGCGCGAGACACACAAAGCGTTCCAGTGCTCGTTTGGAAAGAGAAACCTGAAGAGGGCATTCAGGTCCCTGCAAAGCTCAGGCAGGGCGGTGGTAACCTGAGTGAGCGAAGAGCGCTTAGAAAGCTGAACCCCGAAATTAAAATAGCCTGAAGCAGAAGAGGCACCGGAAATGATGTGAGCGCGGCGAACCTGTTGGGGCCAAGGGGCTTCCCGCAGTGAGCACAAAATGCAATCGAATCGAACAGGCCTGCCAAGGCCGGCCCACAGAAATTGGACAATTCAAGTGCGCGACCCAAAAGGGCGGTACCGCTGGCGGGCGGAATCGGCTCAATGGGAGTGCTTGAAGTGCATGTGGAGGGGGCAACGTCCCCCGAAGGCACTGAAACAGTATGATGCACGGAGGGTACGGCCTCCTGAGGCGGTGACACAGAAACTGTATTATCGGCAGAGAGGGGTTGTGGCGGCAGTGGCGGAAAGCTGAAGTCCAAAACTTGCGAGCCCCGGGGGGCTTGCTGTTGCGATGGTGGAATCGGCGGTGGCAGTGGCGGGGGAGCAGGCAGCTCCCCCCAGCTGTGGATGGACCCGGCAGCACCTTTGGGGGTGGCGAGTCGGGCGCATGATGTCACTTCTCAGGGTGCTGAGGCGCACCGTGGTCCTTGCTAAGGCAGGGTGAACCATCGGGCTTAGGGAAAGCGCAGCCGTGCGTGAACTCGCAGGAATTGCCACGCTGGCATTTCCCGATCTGCCACCCAATGCACAATTTTTTCACCTGTCACGGCCGCCCGGTGTATACGGCCTACGATTGCCTGCTGAGGCAGCTTTGGCGCGGGGCTGCAACCATGACGACATATCGCCGCGGATCTCCGTGAACTCGTAGATCGCATCGTTCACCTGCCACTCTTTCTCGATCACTAGCTGAAAGATGCACGACCACAAGTGTTTGTCCGCCTGCTGAGCTTCCAGCACAGAGGGGGGCCGAAGGTTTGTTTCAGGCGGGAATTTTTGCGAAACCAGGCTCAAAAACTTAGAAGTGTAAGCTTTGAGGCGCGCAAGATGCGCGGTGCCTGCAAGAGCGAGGGCACTTTGTCATGCACCTCCAACAGCCTACGGATCATCGAAATCCCCATGGTGGAATCATTGATATCTATCTGTGGCGGTTCATCAAGCAAGAGGTCCGAAAGCTGAAGGGTCTCAATCCTGGCCCTTTTTGCGGGCTTCTGCATGAGGGAATCCTCATACATCTGTTGTGTCATGCGACTCTTCCACGGGATCCAAGACCAGTTCCTCTTAACCTCGGCGTCGACAGCAGTGCTCAAGAGGCGGAGCGATGGGGTATTCATAGCCGTCAAGATTTCGGATGGGAAGGCTTCCAAGAAACGCTTTTTGAGCGTGGCCACACGCGATGCATCAAGCTTGGGGGCGAAGGCTTCAGACCATCCCGAGCCTTGCTTGGCCGGGGATCCCAGCGGTTCTGCAGGAGCAGGCTCAGTACTACCGCGTCGCTGCAGCGACGTCAAAATTGCGAAGCGACTTCGCTGCAACTTGATCCAAAGCGGAGTGCGGATGCACAGAGCTTCCACGACATGTACTGAGGCAAGAAGATGCAGGCACTGGCAAAAGCGAATAAAGGAAAACTTTCCAGTTTTACCAAAAGAAAGGAAACCGTTTTTCCATTTGCAAAACATCAGTGGACAAGTCCACAAGTACAGCCCTGCACTGCAGGGACTCTTCAAAATCAACTGCTTGCGAAACTATCGCAGCTCCTTCTGCCTTCCGTGTGAAGGCCTTGTGCAAAGACGTACGCGCTGCTTCATTGTCAATCCACACAAACAGGTCACTGCCTGCTAAGTACTTAGCCCACAGCTGAAGGCTAAGCAGACAAGGCAAGAGCTCGCACTCGTACACCAGCTGCTGTTTCTGGGTTCTGGCAACCCACTGGGTTGCCACCTGGGCGCTGATCTGTAACCCCCAGGTAAAGGCAATACCTTCACCGATGAGCACTGCACCGAGGCCGCACTTGGGCACCAGTCTTGGGGTCTCCCACTCGCAGGCCCCGTCGATGTACAGGTGGACTTTCCTGCGTGCGTGGATGGACACTGTCCGTGGCGGTCCGTGTACCACGCGCTGCAGCAGAAAAGCCATGGCTTGGCACTGCTGCTCGGAGAGAGGGACTTGCTCGGGGCCCTCCCCCGGCACGTCACCTACGCAGATCACTGCCATGCGAGTGTTGCGGCCCCAGGCCTGCTGCTCAGCAAAAATGAGCCTTCCGCGCAAGCTTTGCGCTTCCAGCGGGGACATGCTTCCTCGTGAGAGGGTAGCTCTGCTGCTCGGGTCGGCTTATTCCTGACAGAGATCTCTCCAAGGTGCTGGTTGGAGAGGTCGACCCTGACGCCTAGTACGTCGAAAACTTCGCTGAAGTCGACGTTCTTCTTGGGCTCTGTGGCAACTTGCCAGCCCAGCTTGTTGAACATGTTGGTCACTGCCAAACTTACAAGCTTCTTGTGCGCGCTGCGCGTGAGGACCGTGAAGTCATCGAAAAAGCTCGTCATTACTAATGCGAGCTTCTCGCGCCCGATTGCTTTGAGCGCTTCGCTGCAGCGCAGGAAGGCATGCACGGCCGCGACTGCACCGAACGGCATGCTGTGCAGGTGAGCAATTTTGACCTTCCCACTCTGTGGGTCAACCATTGCGACGCAAGCAAACTTTTTGCGCGAGGCCTGCACTGCAAGCTGCTTGTAGGCGCTTTTGAGGTCCCACGTTCTGCCTACGATGCGGTGTGCCTGCTCTGCAGGCACACCCTGGCGCAACCACTCCAGGCACACTGCAAGGAGCTCGTCGATGCTATCGACCTGTACCTTCTCGGTAGTGCCACAGCAGCTGTTAATGAAGCTTTTTTTTTTCACCAGCAGCGTCCTCGAAGGTCGCCTAGCTCAGGCACTACAGGTTTTCGCAACCTGGCGTCTCTGTGGACGCTTGGCCCCTAGCACTGTTAGACAGTGCTCAACAAGTCCGGCACGTATGCCCTAGCGACAAGTGCACGGTTCCCACTACACTAGAACACAGAGTACAAAAGGTTCGTCAAAACTTCGAGGCGACAGGAGTTGGCTCTTTCAACACTTGCGTGCGTTTGTGCAAGCAGGAGCCCTCTTACAGTAAGAAACAAAAACTCGGCTACAGCGGCAGACAACAGCGGCAGACTAAGTGAAGCAGCCCTCTAAGTGCCGAAAAGCTCACGCTTCAGCAGCAGTGGTTGACAACTGAACTGACAGGCGCTACAAGCGGCAGTCACTGTACCTCGATGACCGACATGTATGGGTCAGTCACTCGCTCACAGGTCCGAACATGGAAGCCAGCATCAGCAAGCATGGCGAGATCATCCGGTTGAAGTCTCCATGCATCTCGTATGTGAAAACCAATGACGACCGTCCGCTCTCCCGTCCAGTCAAACACTGCATGCGGCTGCGTTGCATCCAGCAAGGTAAAAGGGTGTCTTACTGGCACAACATCGCCTAGTAGCTCGGTACCTGGGAATGTGATGCAGCCACGGTCACTGGAGACCCAAAGTTCGCCAGCGTCCCACTAGCCGGCCGGAATCACAATATTTTGAAAAGTCCGGCTGTTGTGTGCATCCACATGTACCCCAGACTGCTGATTCAGCGAGAGTGTGACAGTTGTAAAGGGCCTCGAACCCGCAGCAGATTTAACTATACAGCAGAGTAGCCTCGTCACCCACAAATAAGTACGCATGCTTGTTCGGATCCCCGCTTCGCCACCGAAGATGTAGGCACCTGTTGTAAAGCACCGGGACTCCTGGCAGCGCGAGTAGGAGTGACTGCTATCCACCATGTGTTTGCGTGGCTTCGCATCGACTGGTAGAAGAAGGCATAGCTGCTGTAATTGACTAAAGGTCACGAACCCTGTATGCAGACAGGTGTATGCCAGCTGGTTGGCGCGCTCCCCCATGTCAGTGAAAGCATCTGTCAGCGTGCGCACAAGAACAAACTCAATCGCAAACCCGTCAGAGCAGCAAGAACAATCGGTGGCCATAGATGATTGACTGGAGCTGCTGTGCAAAGAAGAGTCAATGATGGTGGCATCGTCATCCGGCATGTCGTCGTCCGGGCGAGGGTCATAATAATACATCTCAGGCGTAAGTGCTGTCTCAAACCACGGGGCAGGAAGTCGCAACACCTGCAAGGTCACATCCGAGTCTTCACAGCCTGTAGCCATGGAACATCGTCACCAGGGATGTGGCCGAAATTTCGTGAAACTGTGATTCGAGAATAATTGGGGCGATCAGGCACAAGAACTCTATATAAGCACGAAAGCATAAAGAGCGACAGTGTCAACGCAAGGCACAGCTTGTCACCGAACATGCGTAACAATGGTATGCGAGCTGTACAGATGTTTTGCATCCAGTCGCCAGAAACTGTATGTGTGTATAAACAAAGAGAATACCCCTCGAGCTGCTCCCCGCCACTGCAACACTGTACAAGTTGCAGCCTAATGGAGCAGTGCCCCGCCCCTGATCATCACTCTTCTCCCCCAGGATCCAACCTCCTGCAGAAGAACATGTAGACATCCGCCGATGTGTGTATACGACTCCGCGGCTTAGGCTGCTGCTGTGGTTGTATTCCGTCATCACTGTGAAAATCCGCATCTGAAGCATGCATGAGCAGGGTATAATGCCCGTGGCGTAAGGATGCGCCGTGGTGTAGGAGTACGGCCTGCACTGTGTACTCATGAACCTCCGTGGTCTGCCCCTGGCCATCGAAAACCGGTATGTACAGTCGCTCTGACCATGTGATCACATCGCTGCGCCTGACTGTGTGGCCATCCACCGTCGCATACCTGGCTAGTCTGAAGAGAAGCAGTGATCCTGCATTTGTCAGCGCATGAACATGTGCTTGCGCATGCCAGTGATGCAGCAGCGATTGCATGGCATGGGACCCGACCTCCCCGGGTAAATCCAGCGTGATTGCTTCCACGCAATCGCCCCTGTCCACAACCTGGCAGTGCTCGTCTGTGGTGGTCCGAGCTTCCCACTGGCATGTGAGTCGTGTGGCACCTAGCTTACACAGCAGAAAAGACAGGAACTCCGACGCATCGTGTTGCATATGTGGGTTCCCCCAGTCGTGTAGCAGCAGCCTCCACATAGGAATGCCAATGATCAAGAGGGACCGCTGCTGATGGTTCAGGATGAGGCTAAGTGCTTCTTTTCCGGTCCTCGTGAAGACTGTCGCCCACTGCCCGAGCGAGACAAGCGACCAGAGTAGACCTCGAACCGCAGTGTTGATGTAGCAATAGTTGCTAGGATTCCGTAAAACCAGGGTTCGGACTAGGCCTAGGCCACGAGCTCCAGCAACCTCTGCGCTCCCGGCGAGCGCTTGAAGCCTTCCTTGCGATACTGAACTCCGCACACCTGTAGCGCCGCACTTCCCTGAAGTTTCTCCAGTTTGCTGTATAACGCATTCGCTGAGGCTTTGCGGAACGATATGTCCATAACCATGGTGAGCATGTGCCCCGACATCTGTTCCACTAGTGGCCTCGTTGAGTGAAAGCGCGATACTGTGTCGCCGCTCACCAAGCCCTGCATGTCGTTCAGTAGATGGACGACTTCCTGAGTGGTCATGCCCGGCTTTGTTTCGTCCACCATGAGCTGCTGATTTTCTGCCGACCATGTTTGGTAGACCCATCTGCCCTCCGCCGTGAGCCAGCCTTGTTTGTTCGCCTCCGCCAGTTTCGTCTGGTCCATGCTCCCCAGTGTCGCTGCCAGCTGGTGCAGCAGACACCAGAAGAGCGCCGATCGGAGACTGGTGTTGGCCATCTTGCTGTCGGGTTGGGACACCTCCTTCCGCCACACCTGCGCCGCCTGGAAAAGATCCGGTACTATGGTTGGTGTGGAGATGCTTAGCCACCACACCCACCCGGTCGACTGCCTGAGGACGTGCAGGACATCCTCCTGTCTCACCATCATTCTGGCCATCAGTTGGATGGCGTCCACGAGCCAGTCCATGTCCCCGCTGTATCCACTGTTCCAGCTGCTGGGCTGGTGCTGCGGCTTTCGGAACTGCTTTCCCCCTCCTTTGCCCTTTCCTTTGCCTTTGGGTCCCCTGTTGGCCGGTTTGTTCTGCTTGCTCGGTCTGTCCTGTTCCTTCGGCTCCTCCTGCAGCAACCGCTTCCCCAACACCGGACCGAACACTTCCTGGAACTGCATGGCCGCCGTGGCCAACTCCTCCGTCATGATGGTCGGGCAATGTGGCTCCAGCGTCGTGTGTTTGTCGATGCCGGTTTACACTGTACAACGCATTCTGTAGGAGTTCAGAGCAGCTGTTGGCATGTTTGACCTTCTTGCCGTAGCCACCTAGACAGAATTGACATTTACTGCCCAGACCACTTGTCCACTGACTACACAGCTGTTTGACCCGTGGCCCCAACATGCTCCAGGACTCAGCATGCACCGTCTCAAAGTGTTTCTGCAAAGACCGTGATGTACATGTAAGCCCACACAACTGACAAGCTCCGTGCCATCTTTTGATTTCTGCCTCTGCAGGAAAAGGAATGTCAGGCGCACTGGCTTGGCTGGGTACATTGTGCTCGTTGCTCACGTGGATGGACCTGATCATGGAGAGCTGAAACAAGACTGGACATGTATCCCTGTGCTCCGCTTTGCTCGGGACCTGCGCTCCACACCACTCACACATCACCTTGATTTTGTCGATATGCTGCCTGCGCCACTGAAATGTAGGAGCTGAATGTGTCTCCCATTCTTCTGTGTGTGAGCGCTGCCAATGTCTCTTAAGATACTTGTGGTCGTGGTGCCACTGCCTGCAAAGCGCGCAATGCTGCATGAGCTCCGTTCGCAGATCAGCCGTGACGGCCTCCACCCGCAAGTTTTGCACATCGATCTGCCCTGCCCTGACCATTTGCATGACCGAGTCTTTATCTGTGCCCGATGCTGGCTCCGTCGCAATGGTGGATGCTGCCTGACAGTGGCCGCCCTCAATGTGTTTGCGCAGGTCTGCCCACCGTGGGAAGCGATGATTGCATTGCGAGCAAATGGGCATTCCGTCCTTCCCGTGCCGCTGCTGGTCAAAGTCGGGTGTTTGCTCTTTGGCCTCCTGTCGTCGGGCCTGACTGTGAAGCTTGCCCGCGTGTGCACGCAGCGCTGCCCAGGTGCCAAACTTAGCGCCGCACTCCTGACACACATGTGTCAGACTGTCTTCCGCGTCGCCTGCGGTCTTTTGGGCCTCGGTCAATATCTCCCGGGTCCGAGCAAGAACGGCCTGTTCGTGATCAAGGATGATACTGGATATCCTGGCATCATCTTCCCTCAGTTTGGCCTTCAAGGTGGTGGTGACGGTGACGGCTCGTTCGAGCCGTTGCAGGATCATGTCCACTGGCGCAATGATGCCTATCCGCCGCCAGAACTTATCATTGTTCTCTAGGTCCAAGTGAACTGGGCTGCGAGCAATGGCGCGGGCTTGCCGCGTGAGCACAACCCGAAACTGATCCAGCGTCTTTGCACTAAAACCCGAGGCCAGAAGTGAGTACATAGCTGAGGTCACCACTGTTGCTTTCCACAGTTGGAGTCGTCGGTGCATGTTGAGGGCCCTGTGCGCCATGAGCGTGGTACGTAACCGGCTGAAAGCTGCACGGCATGCCTGAAGTCGATGCTGCATGTTCTGTGACTCGAAGTTCTCGTAGGAGATGCAGGCCCCTAGATAGATATGCGACTTCTTGAGCGGCATTTCCCAGTTCATGTCGAGTTTGAGCAGCTTGCCTTGTTTGGTCTTGCGTACCACCTTCTTGATTGCATTCGGTGCCTGGACCCCATCTGCTCTAAGCAGGCAAACGGTTTTCTCCTTGCTGATTATGAGTCCGCAGGCAGTAAGGAGTTGCAAGACGGTGCCCGCCTGTTTGAGTGCCAGCTGCATGCCAGCCACGTCCTCAAACCTCCACCTGAAGTGCAAGTCGTCCGCGAATCCTACTCCGTGCTGTTGGCACCAATTCAATCCCAAGGTGTTGTCCAAGTGTCTAAGCAAGTATACCGAGATGCAGACCCAGAGAGTCGGCGAGAGCTTGCACCCCTGCCTAATGCCCTTGTCGGAGCCATATTGTACTTCATCTGGATGTCCGCCTATGTGGAACTTGGTTGAATGGACCCACTGCATGATGATGCCGATTAAATCGGCGGGAACCTCCATCATCTCCAGTGCTCGCTGCAGTAGGTCGCGGCTGATTCTGTCGAATGCTTGTGTACAATCTATGCTGAGCTGTAGACCACCGGCGCATGAGCCTCGCTTGTGTCCTGCTCGTAGATCGTATAGCGAGCGACCTTGTGCCTGCGCAGCCGCCCTAACGTCGCGACAGTGTGCGAAGACCACACAGAGAGCCTGAAGAGGAGAACGGTGTGGGAGATAGCCATGCAGGTGCTGCGGTGCAGTCCAGGGTTGTACAAACGGCATCAAACGATCCTTCAAGATGCCGGCAACCGCTTTGCCCATGGGCTCGAGCAGTGCTATGGGCCTGAGATGCGCGGGTGAATCCCCGATTTTGCCCGCTTTTCCTAGGAACACCAGCCATGCCGAAGCCCAGTCCTGAGGGACACGAGCGCCGCCCTGCTGCCAATCATGGAACACCTGCTCGCTCATGAACGTTGCAATGTGCTCCGAAGCCATACTCCAGAACACGTGTGGAGCACAATGTTTGGGAGCTGCTTTGTTACCCTGCAACCGCTGAAGAGCATCTCTGAGCTCCTCGCATGTGATATGGAACGTGTAGCTGGTGGGCTCGTCTCCACTGGGCCTGGTTCCACCATTGACACTTTGCCAAAAGGTGAGCAGTACCTGTGCTTCTTCTGCTGGAGTCATGAGCTTGCCACTCACATCTCGCAGTTGTGCACGCCGACGGGCTTGCTTCGGTGCATGCCTACGCAATAAGTCGAAGATCGCCGAACTGCAACCCGAGCGTTCATGGGCCTGCGCCTCAGCCAGGAGCCTTTCGAACCGCTGCCGTCGCAAACTACGACTGTGTTTCTGTACCTGCCGATGCATGCGATGGAACTGCATCCAATGTCGCCAAGCCTGAATGGCTCCTCGCAGCGTAGCCCGCCCACTGCCGGAGCGATCCAGCTGAGCTTTGCGCATCTCCCTGTAGTGTCCCCACATGGTTTTGATGGTAACGACATGTTCTGGGTCCTCAGCTGGAGCAGGTAAGCTCGGGGGCCTCCGGATCGTGAAGACCTTTTTGCCGGCCTCAAGCAGCAGGTCATTCAGCTGCTGGGGCTCGTAAGAGGTGACAGCCGTTAGGGATTCCGCAACCTGCTGCTGAAACTGCTCCACAAGTTCGGGATGCTCCTTGACCTGTTGAGCGAGTAGTTTGCATTTCCAGCTCGGCCATTCTGCGCAGGGGGTTCTGGGACTACTGGAGTAGTAAGGTCGATGCGTGAAGACCACATGGACAGGTAGATGCCGTCCTCCTGCTCGCCAGCGTCCCACCTCAAAATCGCTGATGATTTTGGAAGTGATGGAGCGGTGCTTGTGTCTTCGGAGCATCACATAGTCAATGAATGAGCGCCGTGCTTTCGCGAATCCCTCATGTATGTATGTGTACGACCCGGACCTGTGAAAAGTGTTGGCAGCAATGCAATCAAAATCATTCTGAATGTGTTCCAGAGCCTCTGCATCTGACGAACTCTGCTGCTGCCTCGGAAGACCTCGACCCACATATGGAGCTCGGTGCTGAAGCGCGGTATTGAAATCACCACAAACGATAAGTGCACTGCTCTGAGGGATCTGGCCCAACGTCAGTCTCATCTTCTCCCAGAGCGTAGCCCTCTTGGCCTCTATGGTGGTCTGTTCGCCGTGCAGTCCCCACGCATGCTGGTAGACGTTGACTATCTCCACCCAGCCTATGCCCTTGCCGTAGGCTTTCACGTGCAAGAGTCGCCCTGCCACCACATAATTGAAGCGAATGCTCTGCTGATCAAATCGGCTAGCCCTCAATAAAACCATCACTCCTGCATGCCCCCGCTTTGCGCTCTCGCCGACGCCGCAGTTGATACAATGCCAGCCCCTGGTGCTGTAGTCCATGTGACTCTTAAACCATGTCTCTTGTAGGCATACTATCTGGTAATCGGTGGAAGCAAGCCAAGTGAGCAGCTCATCCTGCAGTGTACTGAGTCCCCCGCAATTCCATGAAAGCAAAGAGAGCGAGGCCTCCGATCGCGTCAATGACCCTGTGTACCTGTGACGCTGACGGCAAGTTTGCTGTGCTTTGTTGGTGTACATGCCCGTGAGGTCGCCTTCGTCGACCGCTGTGCCTTTGTACTGCGTGTATCCCCATCTCCTCGCCCGAAGAATCGCTCGCTTGTAGGAGCGCTTTCTAGCCTGTGTGAACCCTGAAGGACTGCCTCGATCGTCGATTTTCGCGGGTGCAAGAAGCTTTTGAAGATCCATATCCATCCCGCTCTCAGGGCCCTGACGAAGGAAACCCCAACCCTCGCTTCTACTGCGATCCAGAAGTTGAGCAAGAAGCCTGAACTCTTCTGGGACCCCAGCCTCCGGACTTGGGACCGGAGCGGCCATCACCATGTTCTCATAAGGTGCTGTTGCTGCACTGCATGCGTTCTCCGGAAAATCCATGTGGCAAATACGAATACTGTGTGAAGAAAAGTTGTGAAATGAAAACACCAAGCCAAGCAAAGTAATGAAAAGCATGCGTAGTCGCGCTGACTGAAGGTGCAGCGTGGGCTCAGGAAACAGTCGGCAACGAGTGCTGCAGTCCATGCGTGTCCCTACGAAAGGCTACAGCTACCCCGCCCCGCTACCCACCACTCACAGCAACCGGTCTTGGGCCGAGAAGCTTTGTTAATGAAGCTGCTCTTAAAGTTGTCGATAGGGCGCACCTTGCCCTTTTGCACAACGCCGAAACGCGACGATACTATCGTCTCGTGCAGGCTAGAAGGGGAAAAGTCTTCGAGGGAAAGCCAGCCCTGCTTGCTCTCTTCAAGGGTGCTCTCCCAGACTTGGTCGGAGACGCCGTCTTCCGAGGGGCGTAGCGCGCTGCGCACGCCACGCATGCCTATGCTGTGAGAGTTCTGCAGAATGGACGTCTCGTCCAGTGATGGAGGCAAGATCTGCACAGGCCAAAGCCCGCTGGGCTGTATCCACCCCAAAAGTGGGAAACCTTCCCGAACCTGGCGGGCCACGGTGCTGTCGGGGAAGATTTCCCCCAGCAGCTTTTCTAAAGCCACCGTCTGTTTCGGCAGGGTAACGCTGTTAACCTGTGCATCATTCGAAACGTGCGCTGCTTCTTCCAACGCCCTGCACTCTGTGCAGGGTTTGGCGATATGCATCGAAGCTGCGGTCCGCCGCTTTGCGAGGAAGACCGTGTCTTGGTGAACTTCGGCCGAAATGGCGCGCTTGATTAAGGGCACCGCCTCGATGTCTCTGGCGGGGTGATCGATGAGGTGCGCTCTGCGCACCCAGTGCAAGGGTTGCAGAGGGATGGAAATCACGGCCCGCTGCGTGGACTCGATCCCATGGATGAGCTTGGACCCCTTCGGAAAGCATGACCACGACTGTGGCAGCTTCTGGGGCGTTTTCCAGCCCTTGAAGCACTGCGCTGCAGCGCCGTCTAAGGTGACTTTGTCACTGAAGTCAGGCTCGAAGCGCAGGCGTTTCAGACGTTTGCGGCTGAGAGGCGCTGCCTTGAGCTGCGCTGCGCATTGCTCTGCTGCCAGAGAGACCCACACAGAACTCAACTGGGTCGTGTACGCGCTCTCTAAAGAGGTGGACCACACTGTGGCCCCCTCGACGAATGCCCTGCCCCACGGCCTGCAAAAGGTCCCGCACGGCGGGGCCCAGTGGACCCATCTCAAGTCCTCGTGGGAAAGCACTGCTTTCAAGAGGTTGCGACCAAGCTGTGTGCAGAGGTCTAGCTGCAAGACCTTAAGGCCTCTGGCCTTGGACTTGTGGTCCACCGCTATGTTCGAGAAACCTTTCTCGACGGCCGCCTTACTAAGGCGGCCCAGGCCGCAAAAGACCTCCACGAAAAGTGGGGGTCTGGAGCCTGCTCGCTGAGCAGGCTCTGCTGGCACGCTGCTGTGATCGGCATCTGCCGGTTCGAATTGTTGCTCCGCCAGCTAGAGCGGGCGATCTGGCCGTTCTTGTGGCGCGTCGGGTGGCGCCGGTAACTTTGCGTCAGACGGCACTGCCGTCCGGGCGCCGGTTTGCTGCTGCACTGGGCTGGGCTCCGTAACAAAAGAGGCGCGTGCAGCTGCAGGTATTCCGGTGGCACCCTGTGGCTGAGAGGCAAGCGGCTCTGCCGCTTGAGGTGCAGAGGTCCCTATAGTCAGGCTGCCCCTCTCCGGTTTGATCGACATCCCCACAACCTGACAACAGCCGTTCCCGCACAGCGAGGTGAGGCTGGCGAACAATTGGTCCGATGGGTTCGTTCGGTTGGCGACGGACGCCAAGAACGTCAGCGATGGTCCTCTGAGTTCCGCTGCGAGGGGTCTGGTCGGTGCAAACTTCGTCAAGATGGTCACATCTTCCGAAAGCCTCACGATGCTGTTGACTAACTCTAGTGCATCGGTTAGGGTGAGGCCCTCGCGAGTCGTGTCTGGGATGAGCCGATTCTCCTCGGGTGCCCATTTCAAGAACATCCACCGGCCGTCTTTGAGATAACCCAGCTTGGTCATGGTGCTTTGGATCTCGGCGGTGAGGCGAGCAGGCTGGAGGCGTTGTTGAAACTCTTTCCATACACACATCCAAAGAACCTGGCGCAGGGAAGTCGTGTGCTGCTTCACCGCTTTGTCCGCTCGCCACTTCTCCGCAACCTGGAAGAGTCCTTCCGGGATCCCCATGGGGAGGCCGGTGCGAAGCCACATGATGAAGGATGTGTCCAGCTGCAGCGTCTTCAACATATCTTCGTGTCTGATCGCTAGGCGGATCAGCATGTTGCAGATCAGACGAAGTGCACTCAGCTCCGCTTGGTCCACCTGCTGAGACTGTGGTTTGCCCTTGTTTCCTCCCTTTCCCTTTCCTTTGTTCCCCTTGTCGCCTTTTCGGTGCTTGGCAGGCTGTTCCTGGACGGCCGACGGCCGATTCTCCAGCAGTGCCTTCTTGGCCTCCGGCGAAGCTTTCATGAACTGATGATACATGTCCCACTCCATCTCGTCTTGTTGCTCTGCCGTCGGTGGGAGAGTCATCTGGTCCTGTATGCAGCGGGTCAAGGCTTGCAAAGATTGATTGCCAAAGGACTGGGCAGCCAACAGCGTGTCTACTAGGAGCACAGTTGTAGTCCTGTTGGCAGAAGCGGCACGGGCGCCCTACAGAAACGCTTTTAGCTACCTGCTCTGTCTGCTCCAGCCGAGGCTTGAGGGCGGGGTGTTTGGCTCGCATATGAACCTTGATTCTAGAGGGGTCGTTCGCCCAAAGATTGCATTCAGGGCAGTGATTGCGCATCCGGATGTGCAAGGCAGGCACAGCAGCAAAAGCCTTCCAGTCACGTTTTTGCACAGCTGTGAGATGGGCCACAGCTGGTTCGTCAACCAGTTTCGGCACAAACTCAGAAGGCGGTACCTGCGGTGCCGGAGGCACCGGTGGTACCGGTGGTACCAACGTCACCTGTGATGAAGAGGCTGAGACCTCAGGCTGCGATACCCCATCCCGACACGAATGTCCTAGCAGATGGGAACCTGCTTGGGGCGAGGGCGGAACTGCGTCAGCAGAAGGGTGACAGAAAGCGTTCCCGTTTCGGAGCCGAGCGCCCGAGCCTGTATGCAGAACAGGGCAGTTTCCCAAGAGGATATGTAAATTAAAATTTCGCCAGCCATTGAACTCAGCATGACAATGTTTGCAGGTCGGCACGCCGCCTTTAGAATGCTGCACTTGGTTGTTCATCCTGGCCTCCGCGCGCAAAGTGGCACGAGCCACAACACCATGTTGTTTCACACGATGGGTATGTAAGACACCTGAGGTGGCAAAGGTGATGCCGCATTCCGGGCATGCGTGCCTCGGCTTTTCAACCAAGGTGATCTCTTGAAGGTGTACAGTCTGCTGTACTGTGTGAGCCTGGGCACCTCGTTGCAAGAAGTGAGCTCTGGAGCAAGGTTCGGCTCTGTGCGGTACCTGTGTATCAGGGTTTGAAACAGCTGCGTCAGGAGCAGAGGCCGTAGCCGTGAGCCTCCATTGGCATTGAGCCCTGAAGACTCGCAGTCACAAAGCCATGCCATTGTGCAACCCTTTGGGGCTGCAGCTCTCCCGGGAGAGCTTGAAATCGCTCCTGATTGCCATGGGCCTCTTTTAGCAGTCGCTGTATCGGGTCAAATTGCAGTTGTGCAAAAAGCTGTTGATTGGGGATGTGTGTTTCATGGCCTAGCTGATGTGTAAGGATGCGAAGGTGTCGCGCGGCAACTCCGACAATTTTCTGGACCTCCGTCGGTTCAAGCTGCAATGAGGTGATGCCGTATTTGAGCGATGGCCACACAATTGCAAACCAGAGCCTGATGCGAGTCTTCTGGCTGAGAAGGTGTCGAGCTCTGAGTACCGGGCGCAACCTGGAAAACACAGTGCCGGCTCGACGACAACGATAGTCGACGGAATGACGCTCAAATGCAGAGTAACTGAGCATGATGCCAAGGTATTTGTGCTGCCGCACGACAGGGAAGGCAAGCTCAGTATCCACACGAAGGTGTGCAACCCCCTTGTCCTTGAAGCGGATGGGTCCGAGGATCCGTTGAGCTAGCGGGCCGTGAAGCTGATAAAGAATGACACTCTTTTGCGCACTAACTTGCAAACCATGCGCACGCAAGATGTGAACAAGTCGAGCCAGCTGCTGGAGGCAGTCCTTTAGATCAGCACCGTTGGCAATGTCCCATTGAGCAATCACGTCGTCGGCGAAGATCGTGATGATGTCGGTGGCGTTGGGACCAAGGCTTTCACGGATCCTGCGGAAAACGTATGTAGATGCGATAGCCCAGAGCGCTGGGCTGAGTGGGCATCCCTGCCTTATCCCTCGGGCAGTGCCACATTGGGCCTGGCATCCATGATGCGTGATTTCTATCAGGATTTGTGCGTGTATCCCCAAGATATGATCAATCAGAGATTGGGGTACCTGAGCCTCCCGAAGTCCAGCCAGAATCACCCACCTGGGGAGAGCATCAAATGCTTGAGCAATGTCTAGGGAGAATGTGAGGCCCCCGACGCATGGCGCTCGAGAGACTCCATCTCGACGTCTTTGGACCATGGTGGCCCGAGCCGGTGCTCTAGCACGGCATGCGTGAAAATGCGAAGCAACTCGATGCAAAGCCTCCGTAGTGGAGCGACCTTGACAGTATGCGAATTGCGGTATGTCCCAGACATACTGCTGAAGATAAGTGCCGAGCTGATGTGTGAGCACACGGGCATGGGCCTTGTTGGCCGGGTGTAGCAAGCTGATAGGTCTAACATCACCCGGTTGTTGGGCCTTCTTGCCCGGTTTGGGCATCAAGAACAACGCAACCTGGCGGATCTCCAAAGGCAGCGTTCGCGGAAGCAATGCGAAGGCTTGGTTCAGGCAGTCACTCAGAGGAGCGCCCAGAATCGCGGCTCCGTACTTCCAAAGGGCACCTGGGGCGGCAGTGGGGTGTACCGCCTTGAGTGCAGGGAGGGTAGCCAAGGCCGTAACACAGGATTCTGAATCGAGCAGTCTCAGTGAGACCTGGCAGGGTGATGCACGCGAGGGTTGTGCAAGCGGTGCTTGGTATGTCTCCCGAAAGTGAGCTAAGAGTGACCGGCATTCGGCTGCGGGACCCTGGAGATGACCTGCCGAGTCACGTATCTGTAACCTGGGTTTGGGCTGCTTAGGGGCAAGAGTCCTAACAACCCGATAAACCGTTGTGATGCGACCCTGCTGCGCGGCCTTCTCAGCAATGTCCGTCTGTTCCAAAAGGAAACTGCGACGCTTTGCTCGCTTTTGTTGTGCGACCTCTCGTTCCATACGAAGTATCTTTGCAGTAGTGCTCCATAATTGCCATATCAGCCGAGCCGGTGGCAGAGGATGCAATGCACTGGCACGTCTTGAAAGCTGCGTCCTCTCGGCCCGTAGCCTCCAAAGGCTTGGGACCTGATCGGGTGGCTGCTGTGTTCGTGGCATCGGTGCCGTGTTGGGGGCACAGTTTGTCCAGGCCTTCTTCAAGCATCGGTCCATATCTGCAACGCTGGGGCTTGCAGGTAGCAGCCTCGACAGTTCTAGGCGAAACTCTTCCAAGAGGGCCGGGTTGGCCTGCACATCATCCCAGATCCGTCTGGGCTGCAGGTGTGATGCCTGTGATGCGCGTGTGGCACTCCACGGGCACCAGCGAAGCTGCATGCTACCCTGGAGTGGTATGTGATTCATGCCTTGTCGGGTCTGTGCAACAGGCCACTCCTGGAGGGGCCGTGTGAGTTTACTGATCCCGTCACTATGTGCACTGCGCAAGAAGACAAAATCTATCTGCGATACATGAGCGGTGGCAGAATTGCAGAAGGTGCCTCCAGGGGCCTCGCCGTAAGTGTTGACTGCCGTCAACGAGAAGGTCTGTAGCACATCCAGGAGGTCCTGAGCATCACGTTGGGGGCCAGGGGTGGAGGGGATACCTTGACCTACTATCCCGGGCTGTGACGGCAGTTGCGTGTTGGCATCGCCGAGCAGGCAAAGAACGTTCCTTTTAGGGATCCCTCTCAGGGCTGCGCTGAGCTTCTGAAGGTACTGTGCACGACGCGTCATACAGTCGCGCCACCAGTCGGTGCGATCGTCCTGTTTTCTGTGGCACCATGCAAATTGATACATATGTAGAATATCAAGTGGCTGATGGCCTTCACTGGGTGTGATGCGCACATGCTGCAGCCTACCTGGCACAATCGATGTGTGACGTACAGAGCTAGGCGGAGCGAAGCTGCGAGCAACACAAATGAGCAAACCTGCTTGCTTGTTGAGGCCGCTGCCATGATGCACAAAACTCCATCTAGCATCCTCCCATTCAAGATCCTCTTTCCAGAATGTCTCCTGAATGCAGACTATGTCAAGATCGGCTGTGCGTAGCCAGTGCTGCAGTTCTGCCCACACCAGCGCAGACAAACCACTGGCATTCCAGCAGAGAAAGCGGCAACGAGTTTGTTGTGCAGGTTTCGGTTTGGATTCGGTTCTCGGGGGGGAGGGGCAAGGGGGGGGGGAGGCGGGAATGGGCATGCGATGTGACTGCAAACTACGAGCTGTGTGAGGAGCACCTTTGTAAATCGTGATCGCTGTGTGGCTCGCCTCGAGGACGGCCTTCCGTAGCTTCTTTTTCCGATGCGGTATTTTTGGGGTATCTCGACCTAGGTTCGCCTCCGAAGAAGCTGCAATGGAAACCTGTGTGGCTTCAGGGCTGTCGGCCAACAGCCCAACCCTCGCGTCTGCAAGCTCGGATGATGTTGCAATGTTGGAAGTACAAAGCTTGCCCCCGGACTTGGGACCGGGGCTGGTTCGTGTGCTCATTGTTTCCAGTAGTTCGGCTGGGCTCGCTTGGGCAGGATTTGGGTTATGTTCAGCAAGGGATTGTGGTACAAAGACAGGAGCATGCGAGCTGAATGTGTTTCTTATAATGCGCAAGAAGAAGCAGGTGCATTCACAAGCTCAGGCGCACTGAATGCGACAACTGCAGCTCCTACTCCTACCTCTGCTTCAGGGTGCAAAGCATGAACTCTCTGAGGTTGCGACGTGGCAGGCACGAACTCCGGTGCATGCGGGTTCAAGGGCGCTGCAGCACCCGTTGATAGCACGCCGTGAAAATCATGCTCATGGTTCATGTTCGGCTCCATCCGCAAAACACTGAAAGATGAGAAGCACGCACCTAAAATCAAGCTGAAAATCAAGCTGAAAATCAGATTGGCAAATGGCAACCGTGCTGAACTCATGGGTCGTGAGGGACGTGGCAGGCAAGACTGCAGTCCAGCGCCTGCTCAGCTTCAGCAAGCACAGCCGGGTATGCTTTGCCAACGAAAGCGATCAGCTGGAGGCACTCTCCGCGAGGCAATGTCTGCAATGCGTCGAGAAAGAACTTGCTCACTGAAAGAGGTGCCCACAAATTGGCAGCTAAAGTCCGGGCGTAAATGCTGTCGTTCACAACACAGACCTCGCCAACTAATTCGCAGGCAAACAGTTTGGTATACTGCACTGGTGTAAGCAATGACGTGGCTGCAAGATATGGCACTTCGCGTGCTCAGGTAGCACGATCAGCCGCTACCCCGCCCCGCTACCCGCCCCTACGCCTCGCAAGGGGTCGAACGAACAGGGAACACCGGGAAACCACACAGAGGAGGGGAAACCCGGGTGCCCTGAACAAAAACCCAGACCCAAGCGGGGGCCCACCGCTACGAGTTCTCTTGAACCGAGACGTGCTTTTCCAAGCAGTTGTGAAAGTCCAGCTGCACCACCTTTCTCCTTGGTGTCAGCTTGACGTCACCGGTGGATCGAAAGCCTTTTTTGCCCTGCCTGCCCTGCTGCGGAGCAGGAGATGCTTTTCCAAGCTTCTCTTTGTCCTCCTCTGAGGCATCCCAGTCCACCTCCTCTTCGACCTCCTCCTCCTCCTCCTCCTTCGTCTCCTCCACTTTGGGCAGCTTTGGCCGCTTGCCTTGCGGGGTCTCGGAGCTGCTGGAGCTCGATGGCGGATTAGCTTTTCCAAGCTCATCCGCCTCCTTCTTCGCCTTCGCTTTTCCAAGCTCCTCTTCGTATTTGAGCTCCTCGAGCCGCTGCTTCATTTTGAAGTCGACTTTAGCCAACTTTTCCAAGTGTGCCTTCATGCTTTCGACCGTGTCTGGCTCGTGCTCGGCACCTTTTTTCTCCAGGACCTCCCACTGCTTGCCCCTTCTTTTGTCTTGGCTGGTCTTCGTAGTGGTGCCCGAGCCTTTCGGCCGCTTGTGCGAGTTGAGCCCCTCGGAGTCTGAGGAGCTCTTCGCCGACGGTTTCTGGCTTTTCCAAGCCTCGTCGTCCTTGGAGCTGGAGCTTTTTCTTTTCCAAGCCTGGTCGTCGTCCTTGTTGTCTTTCCAACTTTTGTCGTGCCAGTAGTTGGCGGGCTGGCTGGGGCTTTTCCAAGCCTCGTCGTCGTCCTTATCTTTCCAACTTCTGTCGCGCCCGTAGTTGGCGGGCTGGCCGGGGCTTTCCCAAGCCTCCCAGTCCCAGGACGAGCTTTTCCAAGCCTGGCAGTCTCTGCTCCAGCTATCCTCGTAGCTGTCGTTCTGCCAGCCCATGGCTTTTCCAAGCCAGCTGGAGAGCTGGCTTTTCCAAGCCTGTCGAGGCTGCCGAAGCCTCCGGCAGCTACAAGCTTTTCCAAGCCTGCAGCTCTTCGGCTACAGGCTTTTCCAAGCCGTGAGCCGGGACTATGGCTCAAAACTACGGCTGCTGGCTACGACTGCTAGCCTACAACCTACTGTGTCTGCGACTGTGCTGCTATAGGCCTAAGGAACCCCAAGAAGGGAGGGCCCTACCGGCGGCCCTAGCAGGACCTAAAGCAGCACTACAACCTGAAGGTAGACAAAAACCCCCACACCCCCAGGCTAAAAACCCGGCCTGAAGTAGAGAGAGAGTTATAAAGCCCCGGCCTATTATACCCTGAACCCCACAATCTATATATATATATATATCACATGTAGACCCCCAAGGTCTTTGAAGAAACCCAGTTGCTTCTCTCTGTGAAAGTGTTCTGTCTGTGTGCTCTGCTGTGTCATGCTGTCCTGGTCCATGCATGCATGCTCGGAGCCTCGCACTGCCGTGTATATATATATATATATACACGCACACGACATGCGAAAACGTACATGCAAGAGACGAAAATCAAGCTCCATGTCTCAATTTTTCGCAGCCAGGAGGCCGAGAAAGTCGAAAGCGGTCGGCCTACCCCTAAAAACTTTTCCAAGTTTCTGCAGGACCTACAGAGGCCAGGCTTTTCCAAGCGGGCCACCACAGTAGCGAACGAAAAAACGAAGCGGCAGCTAGTGTTTTTCCGATTTTCCAAACACGTCCTTCAGCAGCCATGTTGGCTGCAGAGGTGCTCACGGAGGTCCCTGGCCTCCTCCTTAGTGAGGTGCTCCTTTTCCAAGGTTGCTTTGATTTCGTCGATGATGCCTGAGAAGGCAGGGCATCTCGACTGCGACACCTCAATAATAAGCCGCATTTTCTCGCCAACCTCTGTCCTGCCAAGCAAGTAGGCCTGCGAGGGTTGCTGGCATTCGTTTTTGTGATGGCAAGCCATGGCTTCCGCTTTGGCTTTTCCAAGCCTTTTGGCTTTTCCAAGCCTTTTGGCTTTTCCAAGCCTTTTGCCGCCACGGCTTTTGCCTTTCCCTTGGCTTTCGGGGAGGCCTTCGCCTTCGCTTTAGCCGCTGGGGCGGCTTTCGCTTTGCTTTTAGCCTTGGCTTTCGCTTTCGGCGAAGCCTTTGGCTCGGCACCTTCTGCCTCAGCCGCCTCTGCTTTCCCAAGCAGCTTCCTCTTCTTCTTCTTTCGCTTCTTCTTTTTGTTCTCCTCGGCAGGGGCTGAGTAGCCCAGGAGCTCAGAAAGGTTCTCCTGCTTTGCCGGAACCCTGCTCCCGGCTCTCCTCCTGGAGACCAGGTCCGGCTGAAAGGGGACAAGTGCCAAACTCGACGATGGCTTTTCCAAGCCAACCCCGGGGTCCTTGGACGAAGAGCTGGGCTCTCCTCGCTGCTTCTTCGAGGCTGGGGGGCTGTCGAACATTCGTGGCAGGCCGAAGCTGTTGAGCGACACGTCGTCGCTGTCCCGCTTCTTAAGCTTCCTGGGAGTCTTTTCCAAGTCTCTGCTTTTGCCAGGCCCCGACTTTCCCAAGTCCGGCTGGGCGGACGAGGGCTTTTCCAAGCTTTCCTCGTCTTTAAGGGTGAGCAACTGCAGCCCAGCCTGCAGCTGCTGGAACTCCTGTCTGCTGAGCTTGGCTGCTGCCTTTCCCAAGGCGCCTTCTCCATCTCGCTTTATCTTGCGAAGATGGGTCAACAGACAGTTGATCCTTTCCACCCTTAGCCCAACCCACACTTGTCCGCTGCAATCCGAGGAATTGAGCGACGGACAGTGTGCAAGGAGCGACAGCAGAGCCGCCCTGAGGGGCTGGGCATGGACCTCCCCACTTGGAGAAACCTTCAAAAGGTTTCTCCACAGGTCCGCCAGGCCCACCAGGGCTTTCCAGTCCGGGGCCTGGCTGCTGCTTATCCGCTCGTAAGCGCCCATGTCGGCGACCATGGGCTGATAGAGCTTCAGGGCCGTATAAAGGACCCCGGAGTCTATCATGGGCTTCGGACTATGCCTTGCCCCGCCTCTGCCCATCTTTCCCAAGTGGACAGCTTAAGCTTTCCCAAGCTTCGCCGAACCGGTTTTCCCAAACCGATGAAGTAACAGTTGGGCTTTCGCAATCCAGGCTTTCCCAAGCCTATATATATTTTCCGAAGAGAACCAAAAAACCTGCTGTTGCAAGTGAAACTTTCGCAGGAAGGCCAGGGGAGGAAGGCGACTACCTACCTACTTTCGCTGCCTACTCTGCCTGCTCTGGCTGCTCTGCTGCCTGCATAGTGCTGTACTGCTGCTGCCGGCCTGCTGACCGATCTGGTTTAAGGTTTGTAGAGTGCTGTGCCTACCCAAACATATATTGCTTTTGCCTGCTGGACTGCTTCTGAACTGTACACTCTCGCTGGGAGCACGGCGGGCAGCGGCGGGCATGCAATTCGATCACTCCAAAAACATGCACTGCAGCACATGATATGCCAAATCAATCGCATTATGCATGCTTTTCCAAGCATGCACATCCATCATGAAAATGCCATGAAAATCATATATGAGAATCCATATGAGAATCAATATGCGAATCAATATGCTAATCAATATGCTAATCAATATGCTAATCAATATGTCGTTTTTTCTGCATATTGATTTTTGGCGCTGCGCCAAAAATCAATATCTGTTTGCGAAATTGATTGATTGTAATCAATATGGGATGCTCAGGGAAAGGCGCGGATGTCTGCCGCAAGGAGCTTCGCCGACTCGGCGTCTCCCAGAAGTTGCTGAGCCCTGCTCGTGAATTCGGCGACACTGTCGACCAGAGACGCCATCGTCCTGACAGGTCACAAAAACAGAAAAAGAGAGAGAGAGAGGCAAGCAAACACTGTGCACTCAGCTAAGGCTCCTACCTACTAGGACTGACGGACAAACACGCTCCCTCTCTTTTTCACTCCGCGTCAAAAGCCTTGCTGCTCCAGCAAGTCTTGCAGTGAGGCCGACCCGGCGCGAGGCTGCGAACTTCGCATTCGGTATACTTGTCTGTCAAGGCTCTGCCACAAAGGAGGCGTTTAGCTTGCAGACCACGGCTTGCATGCATCTTGCCACTGGCAAGATGACACCACGAGAAAGCCCAGTCCGGGAGGGTGCACTGCACCTCCCGCTGAAGACGGTAGTGAGCTTCCACCTCGGGCTCCTTCGCAAAATCGTCTTCCCTGTCAGTGTCACTGGCACTGTCCTCCGTGTCGCTGAGCTCCTGCTGCTGTGAGACCTTCAAGGCTTCCACCCCCACTGGGGGGGCTGAGCCTGAGGAGGTCTTCCTGTGAGAGGCCTTGCTGAGGTTCTCTCGTTTCCCAATAGACCCGGTTAGACAGATTCCTGCCGAACCGGTGACTTGTTAGATTTCGGGAAATTCCTGTCGAATCGTTAAAACAACAAGTTGCCGAATTCGGCAAACCTGGGTTGTCGAATCGACAAGTCGTTAACCGAAAGTAGTTGCCGAATCCGGCAAAATTTGCCGAATACGACAAAACTGCGTCCGATCCCTCGACACGCGACCAGAGGAAGTTTCGAGGAAGTTTCGCCCAAACTTCGCCCGAAGTTTGGTGGAAGTTTGGGGCGGCTACAAAGGGTTTGAGAGGAAGTTTGGTGGAAGTTTGAAGGCCTGAACCGAGGAAGTTTGGTGGAAGTTTGAAGGGAAGTTTGGTGGAAGTTTCGTGTGGCGATTTGGAGCACGAAAAGCTAGGAAATCTTGCACACAAGACAGAGATTCAAGGGCGAAGTTCTTTCTTTCTGCTTATAGATATAATATAGATGCAGCGAATTTCTACAGGCAATTCTTCAGATCTTCCCTCGTTGATATACAAGCAATTCTTCAGATCTTTCTGGTATAGTAGAAACAATAGAGGGCAGATTGATAAGCAATGCTTCAGATCTTTCCTGGTATATAAAGGCAATTCTTCAGATCTTTCTGGTAAAGGCAATTCTTCAGGTCTTTCTGGTAAGCAGTAGAAATGATATACAGAGCAAATATTTAGGCAATGCTTCAGATCTTCCCTGGTTTATACAAGCAACTCTTCAGATCTTTCTGTGGTGTTCATAGAGATGTGAGGTTCCTCAAACCTTTTTGGTAAACCGTATCAAAACATTATACAGAGCAGATATACATACAGGCAATGCTTCAGATCTTTGTTTTCAGGGACTTCTTGAGATGTGTCTGGTACAGAGCTATTATAACAGACCTGTGTATATATATATATATACACAGTGTATATGTGTGTGTATATATGTATATACGGTATATTCTTTTTGGTAGATTTAGTCAAACACTAAACCCTAAACCCTGACAAACACAACGAGAGAGAGAGAGAGAGAGAGAGAGAGAGAGAGAGAGAGAGAGAGAGAGAGAGAGAGGGAGAGAGAGAGAGACAGAGAGACAGAGAGACAGAGAGATACAGAGATGAAGCCAGCACTGTCTCTCGTGGTAGGGTTCCTCCCTTTCCTGTCTCCCGTCGTCGCACACGAGGAGAATAGTCCTGGCCGGGCAAGCATTTATGCATAGAAAACGTTGGCTTTGCACATGTGAAACACAACAACCGTCCTATACACCCTGTTTTTTCACAGCTCATGCTTTCGGAAACGGAGGTGGAGTGCGATTCGGTATCGCTGGCACATCTTCACCTCGGCCTGCCCTGGCTTTTGCCCCCTTGCGCAAGCTGCAGTTATTCTTTGAACCCGTCGCTGAAAGTCCTCGCCAGAGAAACACCATAGAAGACGTGGGTTTATGCTCCGAGACTCCAGTGCAATGTGCTGCAAGAATGACACTTCTCCGTCGTGGAGAAGAGGGGTGGATCATGGTTGCTGTTGCTGAAGTGTTGGGACAGCTGAACTTGCAGAAGTAAAAATCCATTCATGATTCATTGAGTCCCTAAAAGCGGCGGCATCTGCTGCTGACAAGGTGAACTGGAACTTGTTCTCCGCCAAAATCTCCTCCAGCTTGTTGTTCAATTTCAAGAGCAAATGGACTTTCCGGTGAAGCTCGACGGAGTGATTCATTGTGCTCGCCCATATCAAGAATAGCGGCTTCGCCAAAGATCGAACCTCGGCCGCCTTGCCTCGAAGGCCCAAAGCACGGACCTTGGCCCTGAAAAACATTGAGATCTTGTTCAGGTAAAGAAACCGCAATTCCGTACCAAAGGTTCGGTAGTGGATCTGGATTTGCGACCAAACCCAGTCCATGTTGGCCTCTGGGCTGCCGAGATTGAGCACATAAAAAACCAAAAGGAAAAGGACGGAGGAGTACAGCTTTCTGTCCTGCCCCAAATACTTGCAATGCATGTAGTCAAACCCCAAATTGCAGATGCTGGTGGAACTCATATGAAAGAGTGGGCAGGTGGACTTTTCCGCAGCTGGCAGCCCCCGCCAGGAACTGGGACTGTACACCGTGGCTTTCCACGGTGCATTAGGGTGGTAGTTTTGCCAGCTCAAGTGTCCGTATTTCGTCGCCTGGCACCTACAGCACGGTGACGATGCCGATGTCGACCGTGGCAGGTCCAATACACTCGCATAGTAATCGAGGTCACCAACCACGCTGGTAGATTGTGTATGTCCTTCTTTGTTGGCCGCATGGTCCCTCATACGATTGGAACGGACTGATCTGTACTGAACCAAGCAAATGAATCCTTACCGTGGGTTGTTGGCCATAAACCTTGCAGCTTGAAGTTGAAAGCTTTCACACAAGAACACAAGCCTGCAAATCCATGCCATGCCTGAAAGGTTTTCCTTCATCCCCAAAACGTGAAACCTGTTGCCGGCGTGAGCTGCGCTGCAGCGTACAATGTCCGACGAGCTTGCGGTGTGTTTATCCATTGCTTATGAAACAGTGTCACCGCTTTGAGGTTTGGGGTTGCTGTGGAGGGTTTAGGGTCAAGGGTTTACGGTTCCTGCCAACCTTCTTGGACAACTGTCGCGGTTTGGGGTTTAGGGCCTAGGTTCAAGGTTTATAGGGTCCAAAGTTTAAGATTTGCGGCCTGCTCAGTTGTGGAAAACCACCGGTTTGGGCGTCGGTTTAGAGTTTAGGGTCCAGGGTCTTCCGCCCTCCCGAAAGCGGTGTTGTCCTTATTTGTGTCCAATCGGGATGGCTCAAGAAGCCCTGGGTGCTAATTTGTGATTTTGTTGGCTTAGTTTTGCGAATTTTCGATTTTGCGCTAATTTGGGCCTAGTTTTTGCATTTTTTTGGTTTTAAAACTGATTTTGGATAGTTATGTCCTTATTTGTTTGAAAACCCCATCGCCCGAACCACGCCCGAACCACCAGTCGCCCGAACCACGCCCAAACCACGCCCGAACCACCGCCCGAACCACGCCCGAACCACGCCCGAACCACGCACCGCCGCGAACCACGCCCGAACCATGCCCGAACCATGCCCGAACCACAGCCCGAACCACGCCCGAACCACGCCCGAACCACAACAAAGCGAAACGCCAGAAATCGTGGCCCTGCCCAAAAAAACTGCCAAATGTGCTGCGCAGCGGGGGGAAAAACAACACAAATAAGGACAAAGCAAAACAAAACAACAAAACAAAACAAATAAGGACAAATAACGAAAAAAAGTCGTGCAAGGACAGTGTCAGGCCGATCCATTCCATCTGTCTCTACAGCTATGGGCCTTGGAGTCCAAGTTCGATCCAAGACAAGACCCTGGACTCTGGGAAGGGTTTAGGATTCAGGGTTTAATGATGGAGCAACACCGCATTGTTGAAGGAGTGCTTTGCAAACTGCATGCGTCTGGACATGTACGCATATGCATGCTAGCCGGCCCTAGGCGTTGACGGTACAGCTTGCAGATGGGCTTACGAACTGGACTCGACCTGATAACACTTCAGTGAGCCTGGCATGTTGCCAGATTCTGGCTCCTTTCTAGATTAGACCTGAACTGGGTTTGTTGATCCTGGTTTGCGCCTCGCGACTGCTTGAGAAGCACTGCGTCACTCATGGTTCCACGAGGGAGCTGGAGCACTTACAAAAACCTATACAATCTTCAGCAGGCCCGCCCTTGGCGTCGTTCAGTGCAATAAAATGGAGAATTACCCAAAACACCCGAAAAACACCGTTAACCAAAGCAAACAAGGACACCGCACAATCGACCAAACCACGGAAAATAAAGTGCCGCAGAATCCAGCGATCTGTTTGCCGGCTTTTCGCTCTTGGGGGGAGTCCTCGGGGTACCTGTGTGGAGAAAAACTTGAAAGCACCTTCTACCATGGTTCACACAGTTTCAAGTATATAGTGTTATAGTTCTTCAAACTTGATTTACAACAACAGTTCCGCATGACATACATAAGCTTTCTAACAGACTTGGGAAAGGATCTCCAACAAACTATAGTGGGGACTGTCGTTCTCTAGGCTTCAAGATTCTGTGTTGTTCTATCAAGCCGAAATTCACCTGGCCAAAATGGTCAGCTGAAGGCCACACACCTTTAAAGAGAATCTCGAAGCTCCATCGCAGCAGCTGGAGCAAATAGTGTGCAGTTCCGGACAAGTCCTTCGCATCGGCTCTCAATTTTTTGTCGTACATAAAGTATATAAAGAAAAGTGCATCCATTGTGGAGGAACCGGTGGTGAGGAGACTGAACATGAAAAGTTGGTTACTGTTGGACCCAGGTTTTCCCCAGGCCTGTCACGGGGACTCCGTCCCCGTGACAGGCAAGTGGTGTACACCGCTGCTTCCAATTCTTCTTTCTTGTGATGGCACTTGTAACATTGGGGTTCTTGCTCTCCAACATAGCATTCCAAAAACTACTCCAATGTTTCCACACTCGAACAAATGGATTTCTACAAAGACGGTCGTGGATTTTGAATGCCTTGAGCAGCAATCTTGTGTACTGCTTGATGCACCTTGTTGGAGTAGAAACCGTGCATACCAGCCTTGCCGATCTTCCTGAGCTGTCAAGTCCCTGTGCATCTCGCAGTCTTCCACACACAAAGCTGCATGGCACCGTGAAGAACTCACACAGTTCCCATGTCAGCACCTAAACCCCGGCCTGATAAAACCCGAAAAACTTTGGAACTTGAACGTCAAGTGTAGATGGTACATATATAGACGTGTTTACTCTTCGTATAGAGGCTTGCTTAAAGGATCCCAATGCCTCTACAACATAGCTTTCAACCCTAAACCCTAAACCGTTCCTGAATCAACGATTGCCTTTGATGATATGAAGCCATATTTTTCTGTATGTTTGCAACCCGACCCGAACTGACCCCCCTTGTCCGCTAGGAAGAAAAAAGAGAGATTGCTTTGCACAGGGTTTCTCTGCAGCGCAGTTAGGGTTTCCCAGACGCGCGCTAACGGAAGTTTCCGTTGGAAAATAAACATCCATCACGTGCGTGAATGGGTTTTATTTTCCGCCGAAAGTGTAGAAAAGTTTGTCGAAAAAGGAAAACAGTGTTTTCACTTGTGTCTGAGTGACACTAAACAAGCTTTGCCGTGCAACTTTCGGCTTGAAGTTGGATCTGTGATCCAAAAAAGTTTTTTTTGCATTGCGGGGTCTAGGGAACCGCGTAGGCAGCAAAGCTGCCAGGAAGCAGCGCGCTTATGTTCTCTCCAGCAGAGAGGCGTCAGCACAGAGTGCGCTCTTGTACACAGGCCGCAGGCCGTCTGATTACAGAGTAGCAACTGGTAGCTGCAGTGACCCAGCTAGGAGAAAAAAGAGAGAATGCTTTGCACAGGGTTCCTCTGCCGCAGTTAGGGTCCCAAACGCGCTGACGGAAGTTTTGTTCGAAAACAAATCCTTTGCGTTTCTTTTTGCCAAGATCGCGCGGCAAAGTTGCCATCTTTTCCTGTGGCAGCCAACCGATCTGTATACGAACCTCTTTCGTGCTTCTTCCACAGACGTCTACAGCAGAGGCCACATATCCTGTCTCGCAAAATGGCAATGGTGCGTGTTTTTTCCGTGCGTGGTTTCTGCGGCAGCAAGATCCTGTGGACGACGTCCTTCGTTTTGTCGGCGGAAAAAATCGTCAACGGTTTCGTGTAAAGAACGATTTTTGTTTGCGATGTAAGCCGACAACCCCTTCGCTTTTCTTTTTGCCTTGTTTGTGCGGCAAAGTTGCCCGTCTTTCCCGTGCGACAGCCGACCGATCCGTATGCTACTTTCTTTTTGTGCTTCTTCCACGAACGTCTACAGCAGAGGCAAGGTGTCCTGTCTTGCAAAACGGCAAGGAAGATCCTGTGGACGACGTTCTTCGTTCGGTCTGCGGAAAAATCGTCAATGGTTCCGTGCAAAAGAAGAGTTTCGTTTCGCTTAGAAGCCGACAAACCTCTTCGCACTTCTTTTTGCCAAGTTTGCACGGCAAAGTTCCCAATTTGCTCCGTCCGACAGGCGACCGATCCGTACACCAACCTGCTTCGTGCTTCCACAATCATGTACAGCAAAAGTCAGCAGTTAGTTGATCGAAGACGACGTTCCCTGTCCTTGTATAGGTAACATGTCTGACTGTGTAGCTTAATGTGCCAATGACATGATCTTTGGTTCAAGTAATGAGAAAAGAGGTACGCTTGCAGCTTGCGTTCCTCTTCGTGCTGGGCTTCCCTTTTGGGTTTCCTTGCCTTGCCCGGCGATCCTACCCCAATATCGTTGTGCTGCTGTTGAGGGTCGGATTAACTCAGTTGCGGGAAAGTTATGTGTGTGTGTGTGTGTGTTCTCCGTATGGTTTCTGCGGGAGTAAGATCCTGTGGACGAAGTTCTTCGTTCGGTCTGTGGAAAAATTCGTCAGTGGTTCCGTGTAAAGAACGATATTTATTTTGCTTGTAAGCCGACACACCCCTGTGCGGTCTTCTTTTCGCCAAGTTTGCGCGGCAAAGTTCCCACTTTTCCCCGTGCGACAGCCAACCGATCCGTAAACCAACCTCTTTTGTGCTTCTTCCACAAACGTCTACAGCAGAGGCCAGGTATCCGGTATCCTGTCTTGCAAGGCAGCAATGTTGTAACAGTTGCGGGGAGGTTGTGTGTTCTTCCGTGCGTGGTTTCTGCGGCAGCAAGATCCTGTGGACGACGTTCTTCGTTTTGTCTGCGGAAAAAATCGTCAATGGTTCCGTGTAAAGGGGAACTTGCGTGTTTTTTCCGTGCGTGGTTTCTGCGGCAGCAAGATCCTGTGGATCTTCGCTCGGTCTGCGGGCAAAACCGTGAATAGTTCCGTGTAAAGAAAGGTTTGTGTTTGCGATGTAAGCCGACAAACCTCTTTGCGTTTCTTTTTGCCGAGTTTACGCGGCAAAGTTCCTACCTTTTCCCGTGTGGCAGCCAACCGATCTGTATACCAACCTCTTTCGTGCTTCTTCCACAGACGTCTACAGCAGAGGCCACATATCCTGTCTCGCAAAATGGCAATGGTGCGTGTTTTTTCCGTGCGTGGTTTCTGCGGCAGCAAGATCCTGTGGACGACGTCCTTCGTCTTGTCGGCGGAAAAAATCGTCAACGGTTTCGTGTAAAGAAAGATTTTTGTTTGCGATGTAAGCCGACAAACCCCTTCGCTTTTCTTTTTGCCTTGTTTGTGCGGCAAAGTTGCCCGTCTTTCCCGTGCGACAGCCGACCGATCCGTATACTAATCTCTTTTGTGCTTCTTCCACGAACGTCTACAGCAGAGGCAAGGTGTCCTGTCTTGCAAAACGGCAAGGTTGTGACACTTGCGGGAAACTTGCCGCAAGATCCCTGTGGACGACGTTCTTCGTTCGGTCTGCGGAAAAATCGTCAATGGTTCTGTGCAAAAGAAGAGTTTCGTTCGCCTTAGAAGCCGACAAACCTCTTCGCACTTCTTTTTGCCAAGTTTGCACGGCAAAGTTCCCAATTTGCTCCGTCCGACAGGCGACCGATCCGTATACCAACCTGCTTCGTGCTTCTTCCGCAATCATGTACAGCAAAAGTCAGGTATCCTGTTTTGCAAAGCAGCAATGTTGTAACAGTTAGTTGATCGAAGACGACGTTCCCTGTCCTTGTATAGGTAACATGTCTGACTGTGTAGCTTAATGTGCCAATGACATGATCTTTGGTTCAAGTAATGAGAAAAGAGGTACGCTTGCAGCTTGCGTTCCTCTTCGGGCTGGGCTTCCCTTTTGGGTTTCCTTGCCTTGCCCGGCGATCCTACCCCAATATCGTTGTGCTGCTGTTGAGGGTCGGATTAACTCAGTTGCGGGAAAGTTATATGTGTGTGTGTGTGTTCTCCGTGCGTGGTTTCTGCGGAAGTAAGATCCTGTGGACGAAGTTCTTCGTTCGGTCTGTGGAAAAATTCGTCAGTGGTTCCGTGTAAAGAACGATATTTATTTTGCCTTGTAAGCCGAAACACCCCTGTGCGGTCTTCTTTTCGCCAAGTTTGCGCGGCAAAGTTCCCACCTTTCCCCGTGCGACAGCCAACCGATCCGTAAACCAACCTCTTTTGTGCTTCTTCCACAAACGTCTACAGCAGAGGCCAGGTATCCGGTATCCTGTCTTGCAAGGCAGCAATGTTGTAACAGTTGCGGGGAGGTTGTGTGTTCTTCCGTGCGTGGTTTCTGCGGCAGCAAGATCCTGTGGACGACGTTCTTCGTTTTGTCTGCGGAAAAAATCGTCAATGGTTCCGTGTAAAGGGGAACTTGTGTGTTTCTCCGTGCGTGGTTTCTGCGGCAGCAAGATCCTGTGGACGACGTTCTTCGTTTTGTCGGCGGAAAAAATCGTCAACGGTTTCGTGTAAAGAAAGATTTTTGTTTGCGATGTAAGCCGACAAACCCCTTTGCGTTTCTTTTTGCCAAGTTCGCGCGGCAAAGATCCTACTTTTTCCCGTGTGGCAGCCAACCGATCTGTACACCAACCTCTTTCGTGCTTCTTCCACAGATGTCTACAGCAGAGGCCACATATCCTGTCTCGCAAAAATGGCAATGTTGCGTGTTTTTTCCGCGCGTGGTTTCTGCGGCAGCAAGATCCTGTGGATCTTCGCTCGGTCTGCGGCCAAAACCGTGAATAGTTCCGTGTAAAGAAAGGTTTGTGTTTGCGATGTAAGCCGACAAACCCCTTTGCGTTTCTTTTTGCCAAGATCGCGCGGCAAAGTTGCTACCTTTTCCTGTGTGGCAGCCAACCGATCTGTATACCAACCTTTTTCGTGCTTCTTCCACAGACGTCTACAGCAGAGGCCACATATCCTGTCTCGCAAAATGGCAATGTTGCGTGTTTTTCCCGTGCGTGGTTTCTGCGGCAGCAAGATCCTGTGGACGACGTCCTTCGTTTTGTCGGCGGAAAAAATCGTCAACGGTTTCGTGTAAAGAAAGATTTTTGTTTGCGATGTAAGCCGACAAACCCCTTCGCTTTTCTTTTTGCCTGTTTGTGCGGCAAAGTTGCCCGTCTTTCCCGTGCGACAGCCGACCGATCCGTATACTATCTCTTTTGTGCTTCTTCCACGAACGTCTACAGCAGAGGCAAGGTGTCCTGTCTTGCAAAACGGCAAGGTTGTGACACTTGCGGGAAACTTGCCGCAAGATCCTGTGGACGACGTTCTTCGTTCGGTCTGCGGAAAAATCGTCAATGGTTCCGTGCAAAAGAAGATTTTCGTTCGCCTTAGAAGCCGACAAACCTCTTCGCACTTCTTTTTGCCAAGTTTGCACGGCAAAGTTCCCAATTTGCTCCGTCCGACAGGCGACCGATCCGTATACCAACCTGCTTCGTGCTTCTTCCGCAATCATCTACAGCAAAAGTCAGGTATCCTGTTTTGCAAAGCAGCAATGTTGTAACAGTTAGTTGATCGAATACGACGTTCCCTGTCCTTGTATAGGTAACATGTCTGACCGTGTAGCTTAATGTGCAATGACATGATCTTTGGCTCAAGTAATGAGAAAAGAGGTACGCTTGCAGCTTGTGTTCCTCTTCGGGCTGGGCTTCCCTTTTGGGTTTCCTTGCCTTGCCCGGCGATCCTACCCCAATATCGTTGTGCTGCTGTTGAGGGTCGGATTAACTCAGTTGCGGGAAAGTTATGTGTGTGTGTGTGTGTGTGTTCTCCGTGCGTGGTTTCTGCGGACGTAAGATCCTGTGGACGAAGTTCTTCGTTCGGTCTGTGGAAAAATTCGTCAGTGGTTCCGTGTAAAGAACGATATTTATTTTGCCTTGTAAGCCGAAACACCCCTGTGCGGTCTTCTTTTCGCCAAGTTTGCGCGGCAAAGTTCCCACCTTTCCCCGTGCGACAGCCAACCGATCCGTAAACCAACCTCTTTTGTGCTTCTTCCACAAACGTCTACAGCAGAGGCCAGGTATCCGGTATCCTGTATTGCAAGGCAGCAATGTTGTAACAGTGGCGGGAAGGTTGTGTGTTCTTCCGTGCGTGGTTTCTGCGGCAGCAAGATCCTGTGGACGACGTTCTTCGTTTTGTCTGCGGAAAAAATCGTCAATGGTTCCGTGTAAAGGGGAACTTGCGTGTTTTTTCCGTGCGTGGTTTCTGCGGCAGCAAGATCCTGTGGATCTTCGCTCGGTCTGCGGGCAAAACCGTGAATAGTTCCGTGTAAAGAAAGGTTTGTGTTTGCGATGTAAGCCGACAAACCTCTTTCCGTTTCTTTTTGCCGAGTTTACGCGGCAAAGTTCCTACCTTTTCCCGTGTGGCAGCCAACCGATCTGTATACCAACCTCTTTCGTGCTTCTTCCACAGACGTCTACAGCAGAGGCCACATATCCTGTCTCGCAAAATGGCAATGGTGCGTGTTTTTTCCGTGCGTGGTTTCTGCGGCAGCAAGATCCTGTGGACGACGTCCTTCGTCTTGTCGGCGGAAGAAATCGTCAACGGTTTCGTGTAAAGAAAGATTTTTGTTTGCGATGTAAGCCGACAAACCCCTTCGCTTTTCTTTTTGCCTTGTTTGTGCGGCAAAGTTGCCCGTCTTTCCCGTGCGACAGCCGACCGATCCGTATACTAATCTCTTTTGTGCTTCTTCCACGAACGTCTACAGCAGAGGCAAGGTGTCCTGTCTTGCAAAACGGCAAGGTTGTGACACTTGCGGGAAACTTGCCGCAAGATCCCTGTGGACGACGTTCTTCGTTCGGTCTGCGGAAAAATCGTCAATGGTTCTGTGCAAAAGAAGAGTTTCGTTCGCTTAGAAGCCGACAAACCTCTTCGCACCTCTTTTTGCCAAGTTTGCACGGCAAAGTTCCCAATTTGCTCCGTCCGACAGGCGACCGATCCGTATACCAACCTGCTTCGTGCTTCTTCCGCAATCATGTACAGCGAAAGTCAGGTATCCTGTTTTGCAAAGCAGCAATGTTGTAACAGTTAGTTGATCGAAGACGACGTTCCCTGTCCTTGTATAGGTAACATGTCTGACTGTGTAGCTTAATGTGCCAATGACATGATCTTTGGTTCAAGTAATGAGAAAAGAGGTACGCTTGCAGCTTGTGTTCCTCTTCGGGCTGGGCTTCCCTTTTGGGTTTCCTTGCCTTGCCCGGCGATCCTACCCCAATATCGTTGTGCTGCTGTTGAGGGTCGGATTAACTCAGTTCCGGGAAAGTTATATGTGCGTGTGTGTGTTCTCCCTGCGTGGTTTCTGCGGAAGTAAGATCCTGTGGACGAAGTTCTTCGTTCGGTCTGTGGAAAAATTCGTCAGTGGTTCCGTGTAAAGAACGATATTTATTTTGCCTTGTAAGCCGAAACACCCCTGTGCGGTCTTCTTTTCGCCAAGTTTGCGCGGCAAAGTTCCCACCTTTCCCCGTGCGACAGCCAACCGATCCGTAAACCAACCTCTTTTGTGTTTCTTCCACAAACGTCTACAGCAGAGGCCAGGTATCCGGTATCCTGTCTTGCAAGGCAGCAATGTTGTAACAGTTGCGGGGAGGTTGTGTGTTCTTCCGTGCGTGGTTTCTGCGGCAGCAAGATCCTGTGGACGACGTTCTTCGTTTTGTCTGCGGAAAAAATCGTCAACGGTTCCGTGTAAAGGGGAACTTGTGTGTTTCTCCGTGTGTGGTTTCTGCGGCAGCAAGATCCTGTGGACGACGTTCTTCGTTTTGTCGGCGGAAAAAATCGTCAACGGTTTCGTGTAAAGAAAGATTTTTGTTTGCGATGTAAGCCGACAAACCCCTTTGCGTTTCTTTTTGCCAAGTTCGCGCGGCAAAGATCCTACCTTTTCCCGTGTGGCAGCCAACCGATCTGTACACCAACCTCTTTCGTGCTTCTTCCACAGATGTCTACAGCAGAGGCCACATATCCTGTCTCGCAAAAATGGCAATGTTGCGTGTTTTGTCCGCGCGTGGTTTCTGCGGCAGCAAGATCCTGTGGATCTTCTCTCGGTCTGCGGCCAAAACCGTGAATAGTTCCGTGTAAAGAAAGGTTTGTGTTTGCGATGTAAGCCGACAAACCCCTTTGCGTTTCTTTTTGCCAAGATCGCGCGGCAAAGTTGCTACCTTTTCCTGTGTGGCAGCCAACCGATCTGTATACCAACCTTTTTCGTGCTTCTTCCACAGACGTCTACAGCAGAGGCCACATATCCTGTCTCGCAAAATGGCAATGTTGCGTGTTTTTTCCCTGCGTGGTTTCTGCGGCAGCAAGATCCTGTGGACGACGTCCCTTCGTTTTGTCGGCGGAAAAAATCGTCAACGTTTCGTGTAAAGAAAGATTTTTGTTTGCGATGTAAGCCGACAAACCCCTTCGCTTTTCTTTTGCCTTTGTTTGTGCGGCAAAGTTGCCCGTCCTTTCCCCGTGCGACAGCCGACCGATCCGTATACTAATCTCTTTTGTGCTTCGTCCACGAACGTCTACAGCAGAGGCAAGGTGTCCTGTCTTGCAAAACGGCAAGGTTGTGACACTTGCGGAAACTTGCCTGCAAGATCCTGTGGACGACGTTCTTCGTTCGGTCTGCGGAAAAATTGTCAATGGTTCCGTGCTAAAGAAGAGTTTCGTTCGCTTAGAAGCCGACAAACCTCTTCGCACTTCTTTTTGCCAAGTTTGCACGGCAAAGTTCCCAATTTGCTCCGTCCGACAGGCGACCGATCCGTATACCAACCTGCTTCGTGCTTCTTCCGCAATCATCTACAGCAAAAGTCAGGTATCCTGTTTTGCAAAGCAGCAATGTTGTAACAGTTAGTTGGTCGAAGACGACGTTCCCTGTCCTTGTATAGGTAACATGTCTGACTGTGTAGCTTAATGTGCCAATGACATGATCTTTGGTTCAAGTAATGAGAAAAGAGGTACGCTTGCAGCTTGTGTTCCTCTTCGGGCTGGGCTTCCCTTTTGGGTTTCCTTGCCTTGCCGGCGAAAGTTATGTGTGTGTGTGTGTGTGTGTGTGTGTGTGTTCGCCGTGCGTGGTTTCTGCGGAAGTAAGATCCTGTGGACGAAGTTCTTCGTTCGGTCTGTGGAAAAATTCGTCAGTGGTTCCGTGTAAAGAACGATATTTATTTTGCCTTGTAAGCCGAAACACCACTGTGCGGTCTTCTTTTCGCCAAGTTTGCGCGGCAAAGTTCCCACCTTTCCCCGTGCGACAGCCAACCGATCCGTAAACCAACCTCTTTTGTGCTTCTCCCACAAACGTCTACAGCAGAGGCCAGGTATCCGGTATCCTGTCTTGCAAGGCAGCAATGTTGTAACAGTTGCGGGGAGGTTGTGTGTTCTTCCGTGCGTGGTTTCTGCGGCAGCAAGATCCTGTGGACGACGTTCTTCGTTTTGTCTGCGGAAAAAATCGTCAATGGTTCCGTGTAAAGGGGAACTTGCGTGTTTTTTCCGTGCGTGGTTTCTGCGGCAGCAAGATCCTGTGGATCTTCGCTCGGTCTGCGGGCAAAACCGTGAATAGTTCCGTGTAAAGAAAGGTTTGTGTTTGCGATGTAAGCCGACAAACCTCTTTGCGTTTCTTTTTGCCGAGTTTACGCGGCAAAGTTCCTACCTTTTCCCGTGTGGCAGCCAACCGATCTGTATACCAACCTCTTTCGTGCTTCTTCCACAGACGTCTACAGCAGAGGCCACATATCCTGTCTCGCAAAATGGCAATGTTGCGTGTTTTTTCCGTGCGTGGTTTCTGCGGCAGCAAGATCCTGTGGACGACGTCCTTCGTCTTGTCGGCGGAAAAAATCGTCAACGGTTTCGTGTAAAGAAAGATTTTTGTTTGCGATGTAAGCCGACAAACCCCTTCGCTTTTCTTTTTGCCTTGTTTGTGCGGCAAAGTTGCCCGTCTTTCCCGTGCGACAGCCGACCGATCCGTATACTAATCTCTTTTGTGCTTCTTCCACGAACGTCTACAGCAGAGGCAAGGTGTCCTGTCTTGCAAAACGGCAAGGTTGTGACACTTGCGGGAAACTTGCCGCAAGATCCTGTGGACGACGTTCTTCGTTCGGTCTGCGGAAAAATCGTCAATGGTTCCGTGCAAAAGAAGAGTTTCGTTCGCCTTAGAAGCCGACAAACCTCTTCGCACTTCTTTTTGCCAAGTTTGCACGGCAAAGTTCCCAATTTGCTCCGTCCGACAGGCGACCGATCCGTATACCAACCTGCTTCGTGCTTCTTCCGCAATCATCTACAGCAAAAGTCAGGTATCCTGTTTTGCAAAGCAGCAATGTTGTAACAGTTAGTTGATCGAATACGACGTTCCCTGTCCTTGTATAGGTAACATGTCTGACTGTGTAGCTTAATGTGCCAATGACATGATCTTTGGCTCAAGTAATGAGAAAAGAGGTACGCTTGCAGCTTGTGTTCCTCTTCGGGCTGGGCTTCCCTTTTGGGTTTCCTTGCCTTGCCCGGCGATCCTACCCCAATATCGTTGTGCTGCTGTTGAGGGTCGGATTAACTCAGTTGCGGGAAAGTGTGTGTGTGTGTGTGTTCTCCGTGCGTGGTTTCTGCGGAAGTAAGATCCTGTGGACGAAGTTCTTCGTTCGGTCTGTGGAAAAATTCGTCAGTGGTTCCGTGTAAAGAACGATATTTATTTTGCCTTGTAAGCCGAAACACCCCTGTGCGGTCTTCTTTTCGCCAAGTTTGCGCGGCAAAGTTCCCACCTTTCCCCGTGCGACAGCCAACCGATCCGTAAACCAACCTCTTTTGTGCTTCTTCCACAAACGTCTACAGCAGAGGCCAGGTATCCGGTATCCTGTCTTGCAAGGCAGCAATGTTGTAACAGTTGCGGGGAGGTTGTGTGTTCTTCCGTGCGTGGTTTCTGCGGCAGCAAGATCCTGTGGACGACGTTCTTCGTTTGTCTGCGGAAAAAATCGTCAATGGTTCCGTGTAAAGGGGAACTTGTGTGTTTCTCCGTGCGTGGTTTCTGCGGCAGCAAGATCCTGTGGACGACGTTCTTCGTTTTGTCGGCGGAAAAAATCGTCAACGGTTTCGTGTAAAGAAAGATTTTTGTTTGCGATGTAAGCCGACAAACCCCTTTGCGTTTCTTTTTGCCAAGTTCGCGCGGCAAAGATCCTACTTTTTCCCGTGTGGCAGCCAACCGATCTGTACACCATCCTCTTTCGTGCTTCTTCCACAGATGTCTACAGCAGAGGCCACATATCCTGTCTCGCAAAAATGGCAATGTTGCGTGTTTTTTCCGCGCGTGGTTTCTGCGGCAGCAAGATCCTGTGGATCTTCGCTCGGTCTGCGGCCAAAACCGTGAATAGTTCCGTGTAAAGAAAGGTTTGTGTTTGCGATGTAAGCCGACAAACCCCTTTGCGTTTCTTTTTGCCAAGATCGCGCGGCAAAGTTGCTACCTTTTCCTGTGTGGCAGCCAACCGATCTGTATACCAACCTTTTTCGTGCTTCTTCCACAGACGTCTACAGCAGAGGCCACATATCCTGTCTCGCAAAATGGCAATGTTGCGTGTTCTTTCCCTGCGTGGTTTCTGCGGCAGCAAGATCCTGTGGACGACGTCCTTCGTTTTGTCGGCGGAAAAAATCGTCAACGGTTTCGTGTAAAGAAAGATTTTTGCTTGCGATGTAAGCCGACAAACCCCTTCGCTTTCCTTTTTGCCCTGTTTGTGGGGCAAAGTTGCCCGTCTTTCCCGTGCGACAGCCGACCGATCCGTATACTAATCTCTTTTGTGCTTCTTCCACGAACGTCTACAGCAGAGGCAAGGTATCCTGTCTTGCAAAACGGCAAGGTTGTGACACTAGCGGGAAACTTGCCGCAAGATCCTGTGGACGACGCTCTTCGTTCGGTCTGCGGAAAAATCGTCAATGGTTCCGTGCAAAAGAAGATTTTCGTTCGCCCTAGAAGCCGACAAACCTCTTCGCACTGCTTTTTGCCATGTTTGCACGGCAAAGTTCCCAATTTGCTCCGTCCGACAGGTGACCGATCCGTATACCAACCTGCGTCGTGCTTCTTCCGCAATCATCTACAGGAAAAGTCAGGTATCCTGTTTTGCAAAGCAGCAATGTTGTAGCAGTTAGTTGGTCGAATACGACGTTCCCTGTCCTTGTATACGTAACATGTCTGACTGTGTAGCTTAATGTGCCAATGACATGATCTTAGGCTCAAGTAATGAGAAAAGAGGTACGTTTGCAGCTTGTGTTCCTCTTCGGGCTGGGCTTCCCTTTTGGGTTTCCTTGCCTTGCCCGGCGATCCTACCCCAATATCGTTGTGCTGCTGTTGAGGGTCGGATTAACTCAGTTGCGGGAAAGTTGTGCGTGTGTGGGTGTGTGTGTGTGTGTGTGTGTTCTCCGTGCGTGGTTTCTGCGGAAGTAAGATCCTGTGGACGAAGTTCTTCGTTCGGTCTGTGGAAAAATTCGTCAGTGGTTCCGTGTAAAGAACGATATTTATTTTGCCTTGTAAGCCGAAACACCCCTGTGCGGTCTTTTTTCTCGCCAAGTTTGCGCGGCAAAGTTCCCACCTTTCCCCGTGCGACAGCCAACCGATCCGTAAACCAACCTCTTTTGTGCTTCTTCCGCAAACGTCTACAGCAGAGGCCAGGTATCCGGTATCCTGTCTTGCAAGGCAGCAATGTTGTAACAGTTGCGGGGAGGTTGTGTGTTCTTCCGTGCGTGGTTTCTGCGGCAGCAAGATCCTGTGGACGACGTTCTTCGTTTTGTCTGCGGAAAAAATCGTCAATGGTTCCGTGTAAAGGGGAACTTGTGTGTTTTTTCCGTGCGTGGTTTCTGCGGCAGCAAGATCCTGTGGATCTTCGCTCGGTCTGCGGGCAAAACCGTGAATAGTTCCGTGTAAAGAAAGGTTTGTGTTTACGATGTAAGCCGGCAAACCTCTTTGCATTTCTTCTTGCCGAGTTTGCGCGGCAAACTGTATACCAACCTCTTTCGTGCTTCTTCCACAGACGTCTACAGCAGAGGCCACATATCCTGTCTCGCAAAATGGCAATGTTGCGTGTTTTTTCCGTGCGTGGTTTCTGCGGCAGCAAGATCCTGTGGACGACGTTCTTCGTTTTGTCGGCGGAAAAAATCGTCAACGGTTTCGTGTAAAGAAAGATTTTTGTTTGCGATGTAAGCCGACAAACCCCTTCGCTTTTCTTTTTGCCTTGTTTGTGCGGCAAAGTTGCCCGTCTTTCCCGTGCGACAGCCGACCGATCCGTATACTAATCTCTTTTGTGCTTCTTCCACGAACGTCTACAGCAGAGGCAAGGTGTCCTGTCTTGCAAAACGGCAAGGTTGTGACACTTGCGGGAAACTTGCCGCACTGTGGACGACGTTCTTCGTTCGGTCTGCGGAAAAATCGTCAATGGTTCTGTGCAAAAGAAGAGTTTCGTTCGCTTAGAAGCCGACAAACCTCTTCGCACTTCTTTTTGCCAAGTTTGCACGGCAAATTTCGCAATTTGCTCCGTCCGACAGGCGACCGATCCGTATACCAACCTGCTTCGTGCTTCTTCCGCAATCATGTACAGCAAAAGTCAGGTATCCTGTTTTGCAAAGCAGCAATGTTGTAACAGTTAGTTGATCGAAGACGACGTTCCCTGTCCTTGTATAGGTAACATGTCTGACTGTGTAGCTTAATGTGCCAATGACATGATCTTTGGTTCAAGTAATGAGAAAAGAGGTACGCTTGCAGCTTGCGTTCCTCTTCGGGCTGGGCTTCCCTTTTGGGTTTCCTTGCCTTGCCCGGCGATCCTACCCCAATATCGTTGTGCTGCTGTTGAGGGTCGGATTAACTCAGTTGCGGGAAAGTTATGTGTGTGTGTGTGTGTGTTCTCCGTGCGTGGTTTCTGCGGAAGTAAGATCCTGTGGACGAAGTTCTTCGTTCGGTCTGTGGAAAAATTCGTCAGTGGTTCCGTGTAAAGAACGATATTATTTTGCCTTGTAAGCCGAAACACCCCTGTGCGGTCTTCTTTTCGCCAAGTTTGCGCGGCAAAGTTCCCACCTTTCCCCGTGCGACAGCCAACCGATCCGTAAACCAACCTCTTTTGTGTTTCTTCCACAAACGTCTACAGCAGAGGCCAGGTATCCGGTATCCTGTCTTGCAAGGCAGCAATGTTGTAACAGTTGCGGGGAGGTTGTGTGTTCTTCCGTGCGTGGTTTCTGCGGCAGCAAGATCCTGTGGACGACGTTCTTCGTTTTGTCTGCGGAAAAAATCGTCAATGGTTCCGTGTAAAGGGGAACTTGTGTGTTTCTCCGTGTGTGGTTTCTGCGGCAGCAAGATCCTGTGGACGACGTTCTTCGTTTTGTCGGCGGAAAAAATCGTCAACGGTTTCGTGTAAAGAAAGATTTTTGTTTGCGATGTAAGCCGACAAACCCCTTTGCGTTTCTTTTTGCCAAGTTCGCGCGGCAAAGATCCTACTTTTTCCCGTGTGGCAGCCAACCGATCTGTACACCATCCTCTTTCGTGCTTCTTCCACAGATGTCTACAGCAGAGGCCACATATCCTGTCTCGCAAAAATGGCAATGTTGCGTGTTTTTTCCGCGCGTGGTTTCTGCGGCAGCAAGATCCTGTGGATCTTCGCTCGGTCTGCGGCCAAAACCGTGAATAGTTCCGTGTAAAGAAAGGTTTGTGTTTGCGATGTAAGCCGACAAACCCCTTTGCGTTTCTTTTTGCCAAGATCGCGCGGCAAAGTTGCTACCTTTTCCTGTGTGGCAGCCAACCGATCTGTATACCAACCTTTTTCGTGCTTCTTCCACAGACGTCTACAGCAGAGGCCACATATCCTGTCTCGCAAAATGGCAATGTTGCGTGTTCTTTCCCTGCGTGGTTTCTGCGGCAGCAAGATCCTGTGGACGACGTCCTTCGTTTTGTCGGCGGAAAAAATCGTCAACGGTTTCGTGTAAAGAAAGATTTTTGTTTGCGATGTAAGCCGACAAACCCCTTCGCTTTTCTTTTTGCCTTGTTTGTGCGGCAAAGTTGCCCGTCTTTCCCGTGCGACAGCCGACCGATCCGTATACTACTCTCTTTTGTGCTTCGTCCACGAACGTCTACAGCAGAGGCAAGGTGTCCTGTCTTGCAAAACGGCAAGGTTGTGACACTTGCGGGAAACTTGCCGCAAGATCCTGTGGACGACGTTCTTCGTTCGGTCTGCGGAAAAATCGTCAATGGTTCCGTGCAAAAGAAGATTTTCGTTCGCCTAAGAAGCCGACAAACCTCTTCGCACGTCTTTTGCCAAGTTTGCACTGCAAAGTTCCCAATTTGCTCCGTCCGACAGGCGGCCGATCCGGATACCAATCTGCTTCGTGCTTCTTCCGCAATCATCTACAGCAAAAGTCAGGTATCCTGTTTTGCAAAGCAGCAATGTTGTAACAGTTAGTTGATAGAATACGACGTTCCCTGTCCTTGTATAGGTAACATGTCTGACTGTGTAGCTTAATGTGCCAATGACATGATCTTTGGCTCAACTAATGAGAAAAGAGGTACGCTTGCAGCTTGTGTTCCTCTTTGGGCTGGGCTTCCCTTTTGAGTTTCCTTGCCTTGCCCGGCGATCCTACCCCAATATCGTTGTGCTGCTGTTGAGGGTCGGATTAACTCAGTTGCGGGAAAGTTATGTGTGTGTGTGTGTGTTCTCCGTGCGTGGTTTCTGCGGAAGTAAGATCCTGTGGACGAAGTTCTTCGTTCGGTCTGTGGAAAAATTCGTCAGTGGTTCCGTGTAAAGAACGATATTCATTTTGCCTTGTAAGCCGAAACACCCCTGTGCGGTCTTCTTTTCGCCAAGTTTGCGCGGCAAAGTTCCCACCTTTCCCCGTGCGACAGCCAACCGATCCGTAAACCAACCTCTTTTGTGTTTCTTCCACAAACGTCTACAGCAGAGGCCAGGTATCCGGTATCCTGTCTTGCAAGGCAGCAATGTTGTAACAGTTGCGGGGAGGTTGTGTGTTCTTCCTTGCGTGGTTTCTGCGGCAGCAAGATCCTGTGGACGACGTTCTTCGTTTTGTCTGCGGAAAAATCGTCAATGGTTCCGTGTAAAGGGGAGCTTGTGTGTTTCTCCGTGCGTGGTTTCTGCGGCAGCAAGATCCTGTGGACGACGTTCTTCGTTTTGTCGGCGGAAAAAATCGTCAACGGTTTCGTTTAAAGAAAGATTTTTGTTTGCGATGTAAGCCGACAAACCCCTTTGCGTTTCTTTTTGCCAAGTTCGCGCGGCAAAGTTGCTACCTTTTCCCGTGTGGCAGCCAACCGATCTGTATACCAACCTCTTTCGTGCTTCTTCCACAGACGTCTACAGCAGAGGCCACATATCCTGTCTCGCAAAATGGCAATGTTGCGTGTTCTTTCCGTGAGTGGTTTCTGCGGCAGCAAGATCCAGTGGATCTTCGCTCGGTCTGCGGACAAAACCGTGAATGGTTCCGTGTAAATTAAATAAAGACTCGTGTTTGCGATGTAAGCCGACAAACCCCTTTGCGTTTCTTTTTGCCAAGTTTGCGAGGCAAAGTTCCTACCTTTTCCTTTGTGGCAGCCAACCGATCTGTATACGAACTTGTTTTGCGTTTCTTCCACAGACGTCTACAGCAGAGGCCACATATCCTGTCTCACAAAAGGGCAATGTTGCGTGTTTTTTCCGTGCGTGGTTGCTGCGGCAGCAAGATCCTGTGGATCTTCGTTCGGTCTGCGGAAAAAGTCGTAATTGGTTCCGTGTAAAAAAAGATTTTCTTTTGTGTTATAAGCCGACGCACCCCTGTGCGCGCTTCTTTTCGCCAAAATTGCGCGGCAAAGTTCACACTTTTTTCCCGTGCGACAGGCAACCGATCCATATAGCAACCTCTGTTGTGCTTCTTCCTCCAATGTCTACAGCGGAGGCAAGGAATCCTGTTTTGCAAAACGGTAATGTTATGAAAATTGAGGGGAAGTTGCGTTTTTTCTTTGTGCGGTTCCTGCGGCAACAAAATCTTGTGGACAATGCTCTTCGTTCGGTCAGCAGAGAAAACGTGAATGGTTCCGTGTTAAGAGAGCTTTTTGTTTGCCTTGTAAGCCCACAAATCCCTTCCTACCTTTCTTGCCAAATATGCACGGCAAACTTCTCGTTTTCTTTCCGTCCGACAGCCAACCGAAGCGAACACCAAGCTCTTTTGCACTTCGTCCGCGAACGTTTGCAGCAGAGGCCAGGTATCCTGATTTGCAAAGGCGGCAACAAAGTGGCAGTTGCGGGAGAAATGCGCATGTTTTTCGTGCATGGTGTTGCAGCAAGATCCTCTGAACGATGCTCCGTGGACCCTCCCAAAAACCTTCCCACATGCTTGAGTCACACCACCCACTCTTATTTCGCAGAAATATATCGCCCAATGCCTAATTCGTCTTCGCAAAATCTGCTGGCGAAGCCAGATTGGGATCCAACACATTCCAACTTGAACCGGTATGATTCGATGCATTCTGTTTGGGGTCTTCGCTGGCGTAATTGAGTTCCCTTCAACAAGCTTCCTTTTTTCAGCCCTTTGAACCTTTATGCTCCTCTTAAGCTCTTGAAGTCCCTTTAAGCCAGATGCAACAAAGTTTTTCCCGGCAATTTTTTCGGTTGCTTTCCAAAAAGCATCTCCACAAGACTTGGTAACACTTGGATGCTCTCATTGCTGTTTTCTACAATTTATAATATGGGGCGGCTATTTATCAAAGCGAATTTTCTAGATGTCGACGGAACACTGATTGAGACTTGTGGTCTGCGAGTCTGCTCTGTGGGTTTCGCATATTGCGTCCTTTGCGGCCCGGTGCCTGTTTTTGACCTTCCGCGGCAGCTCTGCAATGGACAGGCACACGCGGTGATGTTTTGCAACTTTGCAGTACTTTCCCGCACGGCATGCAGTGGTAGGACACAACTTATCATCGCTGTACACTTGCTGTTGCCAGCTACTTGTATCGTACTGCAACGTCATCTGTACTTTTGCTTATGCCGTCAGTTCCGAGTTGCTTGGGTGGGGGGCCCAGCAACTGTTGTGGTTTCAAACATGTTTCAACATAGTCTCTAAGATGTGGGACCTGTCGGCATTCTCGGAAAAGTGTTGTCTTACCTTTGTGTGCCATCGGCACTCCGCTAAAAGCTTTCGGGTTTACCGCTAGCATGCGCAACCAGTTTATAGAGCCGTTGGGTTCCAGACACTTTTTTTTCTGGTTGTTATTCTTCTGGTCGCCAAAGTTTAGGGGCACTCACTGGCTTGGTGAGACATTGGGCTGGCATTTTTCGAAGTTTTGTGTGGGCTTGACATGTTGTTTTAAAGTTAAATTGTATTTTTTGACCAGCTCTATGGGCCCAAACATCCAAACCGCAAGATACGGCATATTTCATGCCATCAAATGCGCACAAGCCATAACTCTTGCAGCTTGGGCAGCGACTGCCCAAATCAAAGACTAAACTTCCGGACGCATATCGATAAGTTATGCCGGTTTCGAACATGCCATGCAATGGATGATGAGTTGTACCGAGAGGCACGGGGTTGAGCCAGTACTTGACCATGTGTTGACAATTGCTTTCAGAGGCGTTGAAGATCCGTGTGTTGCGGATGGTTTGTTCATGAAGATCTTTGAGCGTAGGCCGTAAGTGCTACGATCAGGATGCTGTGGACGACCTCGACGCTCGGCTGCCATGTCGTACGTCGTACGACGCAGCAAGGGCTCTTGAAGGCGATTGGCCTCTTGGGAACAAACCGTGGGGCTTTGCGGGTTCCGGCTTTGGCATGTCTTCGTTGATGGGTTGTGCTTCGTTCCATGGGTCCCACAGGCCAAACCGATGCAATCTTGGATTCCGAAGCTTTTGGAGTCGAAAGATGCAGCCGGGCTGCGCGCACAGACTGATCAGTCCAACCAGTCTCTCCAAATCATGTTTCACACGCATAGACACTAACAGTTGCGATGATCTTGAGGTCTGTACATCCAACACCCAATCCGATGCCTTTCTCAGTTTTATTCGGAAGTTTTGCAGCAACTGAGGAAGATGATGCTGATGAGGCGCTGTGCATGTTCAAATTTTGCACCCAAGTCACGGTCTTTGTTGTAAAATGCAAGGCGCTTCTGTCCCTGATGAATGGGGCTCCCACCACAGTTGCCTTCTCATTGTGGCATTCAGCCGTTCGACAGTATTAATGTCCTACGTGGGCCACATAATTCGAGTTGCCCGTGCTCATCGGTATTCGTGTCTCCGCCTGCACGCCCATCAGCTTCGCTCTAGTCTAGCATGCACCCTACGTGTTTATTGGTTGCGACATACGGCCAAAAGGCTTCAGGCCTTCAGGGTGTTGATAAGCGCTTGAAGTCGCATGCCGAGTCCTGGCCTGTAAGGCAACGGGATGTCAAGTGCAAGGTGATGTTGCTCAGGCTGGCAGACGTCGTGCAAGTGTGATAGGTGGTTTGGAAGTCTGCATTCATTTGTGTGGTTAGAGCCCTGTGCATTCCTGCAGCCTTGGCTGTGTCTAGGCAGACGGATTTGAAGAGTCTGAGGAGGAAGAGGACTTCAACGAGGCAAAACTTTCGTTCAGGGCTTGCGATGGGAGGCACATCCCACCGCAATTACACCCTGAGCTTGCGCTGTAAGCAGCTCCCGCCAAACTTCAAGTGGTCGGTATGTCGCTATATACAAGGCTCCGGAACCTGAGTTGCCGCACCGAAGACCAACACCTTTGATGCTGCCCGTTAGATCCGTGCCCGCTTCAGGATGTGAAGGAAGAGGAACGCGGTGAAAACGACGAGCCTCAGTTCTGCTTGATTGGCATTTTACAATTTTGTGATGAGGAGCTTCACAGTTAGTTGGTTTGGGCTCTACAACTCTCAGCGATGGGATTGAAGAGCCAGGGGTCCAACAAGTATGCACCTCGCATTTAGCTTCGAGGCGTTGCTGAGACTCAAGCCGTCGCGGATATCAGATGTTGAAAATCATCCGTGAATCCTGAGCCTTGAATCCTATGTTCCGAACGAAAAGGCCGGAACTCTGCAACAAGGGTCCCGTTACAAAAAATAGTTCGTCCAATGCCGAAGTCGAAAGATGTGGAACTCCTTCCGGCGTAGGTTGCACAAATAGATGTTTCGGCATATTTCAAGGGATCGGACTCGAAGTCTCTGCTTTGTTTGGACTTCCTCAATTCTTGATGGAAAGCCATTGTCAGATGACCTGAAGTGTAGTGCCCGAGAACTTGCTCAGATCGCCACGTCTCCAAAATCCAAGGCGGAGACCAAAGATCTCAAGTACGAGGACGAAGATGCCTCAGCCACTTAGCTTTATGATGCTTTAGGGGTGTCGGGTGCTTGGTGGAGGTCTGGCCCTTGAAGAGGGAATCGTCTCCGGAGACGGAACGCAACCAATCCTAGGTCTAGGCTCTTCCAACATGAACATCCTGGGTCAGAAGTGTTTGTCCACATCTGCTGAGCCGCTAAGCACTAGACCCCTCTTGCTTTCGTCACGGCAGGTGTCCTCCATTTCCAATGAGCCGCCTCCTAAGAGCTTCTGGTGCCAGGGCGCTGTGCCTAAGGGTATATGTACACATATATCATATATATATATACACAGAGAGTTTGAAGCATCTACAGAAATTGCAGAAAACGCGCAGCCTCGCTTCATCATCGAAGTGAAGCTGAGGATCAACTGGAGCCACATACGGAATCAAGGGCCCTCAACAGAACATATTTCATTGGCTGATCCTACTCATGAGTTCTGGTCCGAATATATCACTTCGGTTCTGAGAGAACTGTTTCTGCCCGATATGTTAAGACCCTCAAGGAGCATGATTTGCTATTTATATACTTCTCCACTCATCTGCGTTGTCGCATCCGAGCTAAGAGCAAGAGAAACCCGAACCCACTCGAAGCCACAACTTTCGAGCTCAACACAGGCAAACGCACAGGTCAGGTGGCAGGGAGGCTGGCTTCCTGCTTTGCACCAGAGACCCACATTAGGACCACAGCGACTCGGATGACGATATGCCCGAAGTCCAGGGAGGCCCTGCCCAGGCGGCAGGGCCTGCGGGGGTTTTCAGGTTCGCGTTCTTGGTTGGGTTGAATCGGCCTGACAAATTGGAGGAGGACCGACATTACTCATCGCAACTTCCATTTTGCTTGGGTAATTACATACATTCACCTCAGACTTTACAGCCAGCATGCAGGTGTTCCCCGAAGAACGGTGGCGACGCCAAGTGTGGGGGCCTTGAGCTATTTGTGGCTTCTTGCACACAAGGCCACAATTTGAGGCCTTTGCTTTGGCATCTTAATGAACTTTCGCCAAGCTCTCTACACCCCTGAAACCCCCAATCCACAGCAAGAGCTGAGAGCTCTTGGACTCCTCAGCGATAGTTCCATCGAGTTCTCTAACCCGACATGACTGCTGTGCTCATACACTTCTGGCTATTTGCCATGGCTCTGCCCTCTTAGCCGGAGACACTCAATCTTTGTGTCCCGCAGTGGAACTAGGGTCCGACAGGTGAAGAGAAGCGGCAGCTGAAAGTGTCGGGCGTCAGAGTGGGGCTTACGACATTCGGCAGTCGTCTTTCTATGATGCACCTTGCATGGTTTCGCAGCATTCTGGGCTCAGGGTTCGAGGTGTAAAACCCTGGCAGGGAAAGTACAGGCAGTTCCGTGCAGCTTAGGGCCGAAGCCTGAAGTCTTCCTTCGCAGGCGTTGGTTCCAAACCTGATTCCCCAAGACGCAAGACGCAAGACCTCAACCCGATAGTCCGCTGTTCTGGATGGTCAGCCGCCGGTCTCCCATGACTTGACACCCATCACTGATGCAGGGAGAGGCTCCGCAGCACGCTGTTGTCCTGCATGGGTCCTCAGAGGGACAGCGGTGAAACATAGCGGAATGTTTACCCATTCCGAGGATTGTGCCTCCCCATTACGCAAATTTCACAAGATATCACTATTGCATACCCCATTAGCATTGCCAGTTAGGGAACGACCGAGTTCCCCATCCAGAGTTTCCATTGTGACATTGTCACGCACAATACTGGGCAACGGTTCCCTCATAGGTTTTACAAGTTTTGCGGTTAAAGGTGGCAGCCATAACCTAGTCAAAACGTAAAACTGTATATGAAGCCCTTTTTGGAATACAGCCATATCATACATGTCAAACGCGGTTTATTTCGTGATCTTGTTTTTTTGCCATGTCTACAAGCACAATACTGTTGTTCCTTAGCGTCAATCCTGTACTCAAATCGGGCTAGTCAACTTTTTCTCAAAGTCTGGACTTATCCATGTTTTGAGATGACAATGATGTATTTTTGAGTTTTCGTGTTGTGCTTTTTTGAAACAGAGTTGTATGTATACCCGTGCTATTTTAACGACTTTGTCTTTGTTTCTGTCCCTGCGGCTGATGAAATGGCCGAAGGCCCGGTTCTGAACTCAGGCTTGCTTCCTGTGCTGCTGGCAGTGCTGGTCCTCTACTCGCTTTACCGCGGAGTTCCCGGCCCGAGTAAGAGCATCCGAGTTCACGGGTTAAAGGGGCGGGGAGGTGTTGGACTTTATCTAGTCAGGATTTCGGGGAGAACTTGGTTTTCGATATGTCTTCAGGGGCAGAGGTTTGGCGTTCTTGGCGAAGGCTAGACAAGCTCAATTTTTCATGGGTTGGGTTTCCGGGGTGTAAGTTGTTTGAGGTTTCCAGAGGATTCCTTTGGCTTAGGAGGAGTCCGGGGCTTCGGGCTGAGATTCTCGGGGTGGTCTTGGCTCGTGGTGACGATATCAACGCACGGAAGGAGGTCTGGAGGTTAAAAGGGACTGAAGCGTTGACCACATTGGAGATTTCGAGGCTGAAGCCAAAACTCTGTAAGTTCAATCCCGAGCGCACATAACTTCCTTCAGAGCTCAAGCTCCAAAAGAACTTATTAACGAATTGCAAACTCTGGGGTGTGTGGGTCAGTGCTTTCCTGAAGTCCAACGTCTCTGACTTCAATTGAGGGTTTCGGATTCAGGTGTTGAGGGTTACAAGATCTGGGCGTGCTGCGATGCTTGCTTAGTATTGAAGTCATTCTGGCGGATTTGCGCATTACAACCCTCAACTGTTAGCCCCGTCCCAAGCGTGGCAAGGCCAAGTTCACCTTTTTGTGCATAGCTTTGATACCGAGTTCAAGAAGCCCTGACACTGAATGGCCTTCAGCAGAGGGCTGATGCGAAACTCCAGAGGCCAAAGCCCAGGCCTTCAGGGCCAAGAATGAGCCACCGTCGTTGGCCCACATCTGAACTCCGAGCCCACCTTCAGCGCCTTCACAGCTTTTAAGCCCAAATCATGTCTTCAGGTCAAGCTCTTTCTCCGCTCCCTCTTCGACATCTACATCGTGCCGGACCGAGGGTTGCTTTGTAAAAGGCCCGGGGCTTTGTACGTTGTAAGGTCTCAACAAAGTCGACGCGTCCATCCCTGGGGCTTGGGACTTGAGCAAAAGACGAGGTGGTGAAGTGCCTTGTCCTGCTCGCGATTCGCATCGCTCTCTTCCCGCTCTACCTTCTGTGGCTGGGGGCTCTGGAAACTCGCTCAGGCGATTGCACCAGGTAGGCTGGAATGCGGTGCAGCAGGATCACTCAAACTCAACCTCCGAAGGTCAAACCCGAGAATCTAATAACATGTAACTTACAGCCTCTACGGCAGGGCTTCTGTTTAACTTCAGGCTCTGGGTTTTCTCTGAATCACGGCTTCGGGCTGCACGCTTCATACGGATTGGATTTAAGCCTGCAGGACTTGGCGTTCAAGGTTTCGCGGTTTAGGAATCCCCGGGAGTTGCCAAGATAGCTGGGACATCAGTGGCCTGATTGTGGATCGTGAGTTATGGCGATGACAAGAACAGTAGGAGACACACATGCGTGAGCTTCTCACAGCTTTTCTATGTTGTGAAAGAGGATTCATGTTCTTGAGTTCTGTCGGAAGTCCGCTTGCCTCGCGTGCCAACCGAAAAATTCTCTGACACGTATCTAGCCCTAATTGATCAAGGCGAAGTCGAACATCCCAGCTGTAAACCGTCAAAGACGAGAAACCCAAGGCTTCTGCTGATCCCCTCCTTCATCCGTTCCTTTGTGACTTTGGCGAGTTGGCATCTAGGGTTTGTTTGGACTTCGAGGCTTTTTGGTTGTTCATTGCTAGAGCTACAGGCCTGCTCTGATTATAGCTGGTGGCTTCAACATCTTGTTTTTGAGGACAGGGGGTCTACTGAATGTCAGTGAACAGCTGGAAAGCTCAAACTTCACTAAGCCGAAACATCTCCAGATCCACCGAAACAGAGAGCGATCCGGACCCAAGAACTAGCTGAACTCAGACGCCCAACCCAACAACCCCGAGTCCAAAACCAAAAGTTGGGCTTCTTTTCTTTTGATGCTCAGAAGGAGCCCCTCAAGCCTGATGATGCGCCCCTCAAGTGCCCCAAGACTCCAATTTCTAGCTCATAGAAATCAGCATGCCGTAAATGCTTCAAATCCCTCGGGTCAGAGCTGAACTTCAGCAGTTGACGCGACATTCCATTCGCATCCACGATGTCGAAGACCATTCCAAAACTGATTCACAAATCTCAAACACGATTCACAAGCCTGTCGCTTTGCGTGCCCTGCAGATCTGGGAGAAGTCTGATGAGCGGATCGGCCGTCGGCTTCTCAGAGTCGTCGCGTTCAAGCGTAGCGTCCGCGGCCCAGGAGATTCTTATGGAACTGCATCGACGACGATCGTAGCTACTGTTTACTGAAACCTGCAGCCAGCTAGTACCTATGACCTTGTACTCGCCAAGCTGCCCACTAGGACTCGTACATTCACTTCCACTATTGCTGGGTTGATACAACTGCTACCAGCGCTTCTACTATCACTATTGTTAATGCAGCTGCTACTGCTACTTTTTCTGCTCTTACTCTATCACCACGAATACTGCTACCACTTCTACTATACTACTGCTGCTGCTACTACAACTATTACTCCCAATACTTTTACTACTACAACTACTCCCACTCCTACTCCTCTTCCTACTGCTACTACTAGTATTCGTACTAGCACTACTACTCCACTGCTTCTGCTAGTACTAGTATTAGAACTAGTACTACTACTACTACTACTGCTACTACTAATACCAGTACTACTACTACTATTTCTACTATTATTACGACTACTACTATTACTACTACAAGTACTATTAATACTATTTGTAGTACAAGTACTACTAGTACTACACTACTAGTACTACTAGTACCACTAGTACCACTAGAACTACAAATACTACTAGTACTACTAGTACTACTAGTACTACTAATACTACTAGTACTGCTGGTACTACTAGTACTACTAGTACTATTAGTACTACTAGTACTACTTGTACCAGCAGTAGTAGTAGTAGTAGTAGCAGTAGTAGTAGTAGTACTACAACAACTACTGGTACTGCTAGTACTGCTAGTGCTACTAGTATTGCGAGTAGTGCTACCACTACCAGTATAACTTGTTCTACTAGTACGACTAGTACGTTACGATTAGTATTACCAATACTACCAGTACTACTAGTACTACTAGTACTACTAGTACTACTAGTACTACTAGTACTACTAGTACTACAAGTACTACTAGTCCTACGAGTACTCGTAATAATAGCAGTAGTAGTAGTAGTAGTAGCAGTAGTAGTAGTAGTAGTAGCCGCCACGGTTCAGACGTTTTGGAAGTTCTTCGCTGGCTTTCGAACGGGCTCTGGATTCCAACCTTTCGTTGCTGGAGGTCTCAAACAGGCCTCTCTTTGAACGAATAAGGGTTGGTGCCTCGAGCCATGTGCCACGCGCCTATTGCATTCGTCTGAGCCGCCAAGTCCCAATTCCTGGACCCAGTCCCTTGTCGTAACACGGGCCTACTGGGCAGGCGGTAGGGTTTCCACGGTTCCTGTGTTTACTCAGGGGTTGAGGTCACCTCGCTGCTAGCTTTACGAGGTCACCTCGTTTAGCTTTGCCTTTTCACCCCACCAACGGCAGTCTGTAGTTGTACTGTACAGCGCGTGCCTGAGGTCACCTCGGTATGCTTCTTCACCTGTAGTTTTGCGCTCGCGTTGCTGCTCGTTGGTCCTCTGGGACGGGCAATGCGATGCAGTAGATCGCACTCTTGAAGTGCCGCATGTGTCAATAGTACATATGTGTTGGCGACACGCCTGGTGAGACTCTGTCTCGCTGCGTTCGAAAGAAAGTTTCGGCAGTTCTTACCCCGCGGCCCCGCTTGGGTTCAAGCATACACCATGCAACAGCAGCTTGCTTTTAAATAACAACTTTAGCTTCAGCTTTTGCTCTTTTCAGCTTTGGTTTCTGCTCATGGTCTTAGCTGTCAGGACTACTTTGCAGCAGCTTTAAGTCGAAGTAGTAGAGCCAGCAGCTTTGCATGGATAGCGTGCCGACGCCCACTCGCCCTCAGCATCAGCTTTGCCTGACAGAGGAAGTCAGGTCGCTCTGTGAAAGGCTCTGCGACTTGGAGGCTGAGGGTGCTGCTCAGAGAGCGGAGATCTCCCGCTTGCATTGCAGGGTCGGCCGCCTTGAAGCTCAGGTGCACCAAGGTCACAATTGGTTACTGCACTTAGCGGATAGAGCCACCGCTTTGGAAGAGGTAACCGAGAAGCTTTCGATCAAGCTGCGACCCCTGGTCAGCCTGCTTCGTGATACCCTTTCGGAGACAGTGGCACGTCTGCGGATCTGGTTTTAGCTATGGCTGCCTCCTCTTCTGATCTTGGTGAGGCTCCCGCTTCAGATGGCATCGCGCCCTGCAACAACCAGCCGTCCGACACAGCTCCCGCCATACACGATTTTGCGGATGGCTTACTGGCACCGGCGCCAACGTCTTCAGAGCTTGGGGTATCCTTTCGTGATCACTTTGCTGACTTGGAAGAATTTCTAGAGGCTAGTCCAGTAAGCCCTCCACTGGAGGTTCATGATTCTGATGCAGAAGTTGAACCCCACAGTAAACTTCGTCGACGCTGGCTTCATCAGTCGCAGTGTGCACCCATAACCCCTCCGCTACCCATGGAAACTTCGCCAGGTTCTTCCAGTGGAGCTACATCTTGGCAGCTGATCCAGCCCGACACGTCAGCAGCCGAGTCAGCAGAGCTTTCTGAGATTTCTTTGATCCCTTCAGCGCTTTCGTTTATGCCCCTGGGATCCACCCGACCTCGACCCAGCTTGTGTTCTACGCCGGGGGCACCCTCCTGGCGCGCTCCACGGGGGTGCTGAGGTACAACTCCCCCTTTCAGGGGGGCTATCATGGACGCCAGCCTACGCTTCGTCCCAGGCACACCCCGCCGCAGCAGGCTATATTCAGGAGCTACCCTGCTGCAAAGGCCTTGCCGCGCTTCAAGGACTCAACCGCATATGCTTTGTACCCTACTTGGGAGCAAACACCAGTGCAGGCCTCGCTTTCATTGCCGACTCCAAGGCCGGTCCAGCCGTCACCGCCGCCGGCTGCTCGATCTTTGCAAGTGCCGCCCGGGCCTTCACCCCGCTTGCCGACTGAAGGGATGCTCACCAGCAAGGACAATCATCAGGTATGCGATGAACGCAGCCAGGTGCTGTTTTCCCAGCTTTGCCGGGCACATGGAGACTACAGCGAAGTTCTTCAGCAGCTTTCGAGTAGCCAACAAGGGGCTCTTATTCAGTCCCGCTTGCTGAGCAAGGTTAGCGACACTACGGCGGCAAGGTACCTGCGGTCAGTTCAGCTTTTCTTCTCTGCTTTTGAGGAGCTGGGCGGCAACCTGAATGTTATCGACCAAGCCTGTTTCTTGATGCATTCTTCGCTTTGTCCAGAGGTTCGGAGGCAGGGCCGCTTTCCAACAGCATCAACGTGTTGAAGGCTCTCCGCTGGTACAGGAAACTCTTGGCTTTGTCCTGCTTGCCAGACCTGTGTGGCACAGCTTTTAGTCTTCTTTCAAGCCCCAGCAGCCAGGAGAAACGCGAAAGCATCCCTCTGCCTCTGGTCTTTGTTGCTTTTCTTGAGCGGCTGCTTTTGTTTGGCAAGGCAAGCATTGAGGACAGCTTGTGGGCAGGCTCGTTTGTGGTGGCCATTGTTGCCAGCCTCCGCTTTGCGGATGCACAACACGCTCGCTGGAGCACGCTTTGCATCAGCAACTTTACCCTGCGAGGTATCTGTTACAGAACAAAGACATCGAAAGGTGGCTGTCTCATCTTCGGAGACTTGGGGTATGACATGGCTTTCACACTGGCTCAGTGCTTTGGACTCGGTCTGGTCTGACCTTAGGACCCGCTTTGGTCCACACTCCGAACCAGATTGCCTCTTTTTCCTTTGGAGTGATACAGGGTTCGCGCCAGCTTCATATTCGCAAGCTCTACAGAAGCTTCGCTACATGCTGACGCTTTCTGGCATTGCACCAGCACAGGCCTCCCAGTACACACTCCACAGTCTTAAAACCACTTTCCTCTCCTGGATGAGCCAATTATCAATCCCGCTTGCGTCCCGCTTTTGGCAGGGACACCACAAGGCGCCTGGGTCGGCGAAATTGTATTCTCGCGATGATGTATGGCCCGCTTTACGTGCCCAATGGCTGCTTTGGCGCTCCGTACACGCAGGGTACGCAGAGGCGGCCAGTCCCCACTTTGTGAACCCACGGTCGATACCTCAGGCTTCAGTTGGGACGAGCACCGCCCGGCCCTAACCTGCTTTGTCGTGGGAGCAGATTGCCAATCCTTCTTGGCCATGGAAAACCAGCATCTTGACCTGCGTGAAGCACGTGAAGCTGGGCCCACCATCACCAGCTCGGGAGCCAAGCTTCCTGCCTGCGTCCGTGCGCGATCTCAGGTGGAAAGCTTCGAGGACTCCGACGGTGAGGACGCAGGCCCATTCAGCGCTCATCTGTGGATGCACCTGCTTTGGAGGCCGCTGCTTCATGGCTGGAGGAGGCTAGCCCGGCGCCGGGTGTTTCACCTTTGCCGGAAATTCCGGCAGGTTTGGAGCCCGCTTCGCAGGCTCCCAGGGTTACGTGTCAGGAGGTGCATGAGGTATCTCATCGGCGCCTCAGGGGTGGCTCACACTTGCAATTCCTGCATGTCTTGCCTGGTTTGTAAGGATCCTAAGTGTACCGTGCGATGCCACCCCGCTTGCGGCTGCATATCTGAATTTTCCACTTTTGCCGCGGCGCCGCCCGAGTCCCGCTTGTGCAAGCGCCGGGCGTGCATCATTTCCTCACCTGACATCATGTGATGCGGCGACGGTGGGGTAGAAACTCCGTAGTGCACTGAGCGTTCAGTTTCAGCATGCGCATAGATTGCCAGCTTTGCATCAGTCTGTCTATGCATCACTTGTTTAGCTCGAGTCCAGCTTCATGTTGCCCAATTCCGCTTTGCTGCCGTCTTGGATAATGGCCAAGCTCTCTGCGGACTACTGCTTCAAGCTTTTGCAGAGCATGAGCGGTCAAAACGCACAGACTCGAGCTCCGCTTCCCGCTTGCCAAAGAGTGGCGAGCGCGCACTGAACGCAGCCTGAAGACCGCAACCAGGAAGGAGTGGAGAACCTACTGATTCCTTTATCCACTTTTGAAGGAGGCCACCTGTTCGTTGAGGACGCAGAAGGCAACTACATGCTCGATCAGCAGGGACCGAAGGGCGACGTCTACCCCGTCACCCTGCCGGTCGCCACCTGGTTTTGCCCTGGACTGGCCGGCGCCTGATCCGCGCGTTTCTCATGTCAAGGACCTGCAGGCTATCTACGCATTCAGCGCACTACCTGCAGGGCTTGGGCTTTCAACTACAGGCTCCGATGAAGTCAGTCTCCCTCGCAAAACCGCGGCAGCACAGCTGAAGTCACTGCTTAGCTGTGGACGGGGGCAATGCCCAGGAGAGCGGAATCCCGCTCATTATTGCGAGCTCCGTCAACAGAACGGCAACCGAGACTAGCGCTGCGCGCTGACTTTCTCGTAGTAGTGGTTTTTGAGGAAGTCGATCAGCTCAGAGCTCTCCGCTGGGAAGGGTTGGGTTTCACCCAACACCCGGATAAACTGCCAGGCAAGGACCTCGGGCACGGCCGGGTTGGACGGGACACTCGCCGAGTACTCTGCCGTCAATGTCGCGCCAGGGCTGGAGATGACAAAGCCGTGCATTGCACCCCTCCGTAAATTGATGATGCCGTAGGATTGGCCCGTGGCCCCGCTCCATAGCAAGTGCTGCAAGGTGCTGTCACTGAAAACCAGAAAAGCCTTCGGCGTCGTCGGTGTCACAGCCATGTCTGCAGTTGTCCCTGAGGACAAGGGCTTCGCGCTGAAGATGCAAAGCATGAAAAGATTGGAAAAGTCTGTGTGGCCAATGTCGATTTAGCCTTAGCACAGCCTAGGTCGGTATGTGGTTTTTTGGAACTACCGCCCGGATGTGTCCTGCTGCGAGCCATCCTGCGTGCTAGTGCATGCTGTTTGTTAAGGCATGCGATTGCAGCAAAAAATGGATGACATGGCTCGGCAAGCAGGCTGTGAACAGGCTGGGGCACTGGAGGAGCAGCCGGAAGCGGCTTGCCGTTCTGCTTCGTCAGCAGTATGTCGGAATTCCCGCAGTCGAGGCCTGAGCGCGGGCAAGCGTCCTAGTGTCAACTCAGTTCGAACTTGCTTGTGAAAAAGGTGCAGGTGAGAGTCAGAAGGCCTCTGCTGCAATGTTGGGACCACTTGTGAGTATGACGACGCTGCTTGTGCTGCCGTGCTTCGATCGCGAATCTTCGAGATCAGTACGGCATGGGCATGCATGAGCTCCGCTCGGACACCATGAGCGTGCAAGGCCCTGCCCCCCTGGTCGAGCAAATCTACACACAGCGCAACTGCCATTTTCGTCCGGCCATTGCTGACCGGGTCATTGGCCTGCTCGCCAGTCGCTCCATTTCGGAAATGAGGCGGCAGAAGCCAAATGCGATCCACATATTGATCATTTGCTCTTGGAACAGCACCGGGGACAATGTCCACAAGGAGATGAACGTGACAGCTGACTTATGCGCCTCGGAGACATTGTCTGAGACTGGAGCGGTGGCCGCCCGCCACACGAGCAAAGACTGGGTCTATCGACCTTTCTTGAACCTCATGCGCGACGCCGGCCTAGGCCCCGCACCCTCTTCCAGACTTACATGCATGATGATGACCAGGGTCCCCCGAGCATGCGCAAGGAGTTCCTGGCGGACTTTGAGCGCACCTTCTGCAACGACGAGGTTTTGATTCAAACCCTCAAGCTGCACGCGGGGACAGTGGCGAGCAGCTAGTACGCAGCTTGCGACAGCCTGCCCACAAGGCGGATGTTGTGTAGCACACACTTGTTTGTGCGAAGTGACAACTTATTATCTCACCTAAACACCGAATCGGTCAGGGGATTGACTCACCGATTCAATTCGATCGATTGCATACTCCGTGGCCATTTTGGCTCAAGCTGTTTCAGCTTGAGCAAAAATTTGTTTCAGTCCCCTCGGATAACTCCTCGGTCATAGCCGCTCTTGGCGGCCAGTACTTCGAGTTCTATTACGACCGCAGCTGGCGGCCAGTACTTCGAGCACTACGGCTTCTCTGTCGGTTGTCGACAGTTTGAAGGAATCGCTCGAAGAATTCAGCCGCGAGCAAGTTCTCGAAGACTTCCAGATCGAGAAACCCGAGGACGTGACTTGGGGAGCTTGGAACAAACGACAATCCCGACAAATTCGAAAGGCCATTGACCAGATTTCTCAGTGTCTAACTGCGAATGACATTGTCAACCTGGCGGCGACCTTGTTGAAGCCGCCCAACCTCGAGGCCTTTCTGTACCTGCACATCACCAATCGCGACGACTCCACGGAGCCGCTGACGGTACCGTTCGAGATCGTCGAGTCTTCCCTACACCCCGATTCCGATCATGTACCCCTTCCAGCGGACACCGATGCTGCTCTTCTTGTACATGAGACCGATCTGCATAATCAGCATTTGGCAGACATTTTTCGTGCCGATTTCGGCATGGAACTTCATAATCCCGAACCCGCTGCATCTACAGCTCGAAAACGAAACTTCGAAGGGCGCCTCAAGCCCACCAACTCGACCTCCATCGATTTGGATTAGCAACTTCGAAGCCATGGCACAATCTCGCGCCGATTCTTGGTTCGACTTTCTCTGCGAGGGATCGACTTCGAATTTCACTGCACCGGTGCCGAGTACCATGCTACAGGAGTTCCCGGAGAAGGTTCGCGACGAAGCCCGAGTCCCCGTCTCCGAGATACGACGACAAATCTGCCCCCGAATCCTCGAACTTAAGAACTGCAACATGCACAACTGTGTGCGCCTTCACCCCGATTTCCTCAACAAAGTCTGGGTGGTGCCTAATCTAATTTGCCACAAATGGTTCCAGGGATGCTGCGAGTACCACAATACCTGTTGGAACCAACACGGTCACACCTTCGATGCAGCTATGCGCCGAGCCTTCGTACTGCAACGGCAATTACGCCGAGACGAACCTCCATTTCACTACTCATCACGAGGTGCATTCATCGAGCAGGTGACCCGAGAACAGGCGCGCGAGTGGATCATGGACACGATGGCCACTTTCCGCCACACCGAGATGCGCAAATTCAACTTCGGCACCAACTTCTCCAAGTACTATGACTTCGAAGCATGGGACAAGTCGGATGCCGCGGCTAGACTCCGACAAGAAATCGCCGACGGAAACCACTGTGGACGCTCTCCTCGACAAGCCCGTGAAGATTCCAGACCCCCGGCAACCTGGGGACAACCATCGACTCCACAACGAGGGAATATTTCCCCACTTCGGGACCTCGATTCCCTCCGACGGCGGCACCGTCGGCGGCCCCTTCTACTGCGGCTCCCTCGGTTGCCCCTTCGACAGCACAGACGACTTCGACACCACGCCGGCCATTCTTTCAGTTGGGCACGGACACAGACTCCGACGCCCCCAGCTTCGGTCGCGGCCCCCGAACTGCCTTCCGCCACGGCGATGGAGCAGCTAGGGGTTCGCAACGACCGTTGTCGCCGGCGAGATTCCCTCGGAGATCACAATCGCCGGCCAAACGTTGGCTCGACACCATCCCGATAATCGTCGAAGTGCCGGACGAGATTGTTACCTCAACCCCGGCTCCGACTCCGACTGCCCCGCCGACTACCACGACACAACAGACTCGACCTTTGTCCCCGGACCCCTGGCATGATGACGATGATACTACGGAGCCGCCAACACCTCCGACTACGGCGACTACTAGTACTCCGGTGACACAGCCGAACAACCCGGCCACAGCGACGGCGGTGAACCCCCCGAGCGACTCCGAGTGGATCAATCCGTCGTTTGGTACGACGACCACCACGACCATCGTGGGGGCAAAGACGAAGGCTATGCCTAAACGGCCCTACCCCGATGCCGGCGACTCGACCGGATCTGGCGTTGTTGTGCCGTCGAGGTTCTCGGTTCACCCAGCGGTGGATTTGTCACGGTCCGACCCGAGGCAAGTCTTGCAACCGGCAGCGACGCAGTCTGGGGCGGCATCTTCTTCGACTATCACGACCTCGTTGAGGAGCCCATACACGAGTGTGCCAGTCGCGGTTCAGCCGCAGCCACCACGACAGTCATGCCTCGAAAGATTTCGAGTACAGTGGCTCGACACACAGGTCGTGGACAAGGGCAGGACATCGATCGACGATGTTCGCTCCAATCCACCGGTCTCACACGAGCCAGTGTTCGGCTTCCAGACTTTGAGACACTTCGACAACTTCCCGATGATGTCCCCGAACTTATACAGGCGATGACACCGGTGGGCGGACACAATGTCGCGATGCTGCCTCCTGGCAATCACCTGTATTCCTCTTTTGCCTTCGATTCCCCATGGGAGATCACATACGACGGCGTCATTTACCTCGAACAAGTTCTTCGATGCCCCACCTTCGGGAGCTACCTGACCCAGTTTGGGCTGCACATCGACCTCCCGATTCACACGCCGCAGGACGACACCCTCCAGGAGAGGGTCCTGCTCCTGGGCGTCCCGAACAACTTCGTGGAGCCCCGAACTACATTGACCTACTCGATGGTGTGGCACAACATGACGGCGTCCCTCTCCGACTTGAGCCATGCGTCGGTGGACGACCGCGTGAACAGACTCCGAATGTGGTGCCATACGGCCCACAATCTCAACCTCTTCGCGGGACAGATGCCATACTTCGAGCCGATGACGAATTTCTTCCGTGAGCAAGCTTCGGCGATCCTCTCTTGTGCTTCGAACATGCTCTCTCCGGCGATGCGGAGTGCTTTCGCCCAACACGAGAGAATGCGACCCATCATCGCCGCTGAGCCGCCGGCCTTCATCTTGCGATTTCGGGAAGATGCTCGAGCCTTCAACTAGGCAGTCCCGAAGTTCTTCGGTTTCACACAGTTACCCCCTTTGCGCCTCGGCGACGCACGGGAGTTTCTGGTGTCACTGCAACATTTGGGTGCAAGGGGGGACTTCCGCCTCGGCGATGTGTCCTCCTCACCCCGACCATCAACCCCGAATCTTGCATCGCCCCACACGACAATAAGAACTGCAACGTGCAATTGCCGAGTAGGATCACTTTTGCGGTTGCAACAGGCTCTGCTAGTTGTAGTGGGGCCTGCTCTCTCCTTGGAGATTGCTTGGCTTCCGTAGACTTCGACCTCTCAAGCCCTCCTGTGTTTCCCCGAATCTCCCGACTCACTCGACGTGATGGCAAGCCACCGTCAGACCCCGATGGACACGGACCCGATTGAACAGTTTCCCGAGTCTTCGACAACTGTGCCCGATCCCATCGAGCAGTTCTCCCAGACACCCGGGAGTAGCTCCGGGGCAGTTTTGCCGGCCGCGCGATATTTGGAAGGTGTTGACCCCGACACCGATGCGGGCCGTGCTCTTAAGATGCAACGAAGGCTCTACGATGACCATAACACACAAGGGGCCCTCGAGATCATCGCTTTTAAGCGAGCCTCCGAGAGGACTGCGATGTCATCCCTACGTCGACAGTTCCCCAATTCCTCTGACGCCGAGCTTGCCATGATCTGGCGCCGACAATTGACCGGCGAGGAAGTCGACGACAATGGGATGCCCATCGAACTCGTCGGACGCGACGGAGCATCGATCGAGGACCACCACAAAAGGGACGTCGACCGTGTGGAGATGTACCTCAAGTACTTCAGCACCCCGAGCACCGACAAGATCCACGACGGTTCCCTCGATTGCACCTTCTGTGGTCTCCTCTTCCCGCCGTACTACCTGCTCTCCGTCAACCCCGACGGCGAAGACGATTGGCGCAATGTCCACTACAGATGTTGCTACCAGTGCGCGACAGGGGCCAACGAGGACTTCGTGTGGTATGCGGAGCACTCCGATCTCTCACCCGCCAAAGTCGGGGTACGCGGAAATCTTCGAGACAGTCCTTACAACCAGACGGATCGCCGAAGGCTTTACGACCGCGATGACGACCACGAGAACAAGCCTCCAGGGTGGCACATTGCGATCGAGCGGACACACGGTTTCTACTGCAAAGTTTTCTTCGACAACTACTGGGACACATCGAAGTGCCGATGGGTTCGAAAGCCGGCCTTCGTCCGCAAGAGCTCGACCCGCTGCGACACGATCAGCATCCCCGACTGGTACATCATCTGCCAGAAGGTGAACTCCGTCAGAAAGCGACTTACACAGGAAACCGCGAGACAACGAAGCGCTTCGTGGAAGCAAATGTGTGAGGACATCGAATGCGAGCGCCCGGGGGATTCCAAGTCGAGTGTACGACGAGAAGTTCGAGCGAGAATCCTTCGCCTCACCGACATTTTCGTCGCGGACCTCGCTAAGCTCGACGAGGCGAAGAAACAACGAGTGTTCCAGGCATTTGCCCAATGGGAGGTCACGACGATTGCTCGAGCCATCGACCCTCACTGGAACGCCGACGAGTTCTGGAACATGATCAGCAACGAGGCGCCACTCACCGATTGGTTGTTTCGAGTCTCCGACAGCATCGACCAGCACTTCGTCTGCCGCTCTAAGGAGTGCACTTCGGTGATACACAATCACCATTGGCTCCGACAGATCTCGTGGGATTACTCGATTGCCTCGCAACACGGACGATACTCTTACCCGAGGTGTTTGACCGCGTACAGACCCTGGGCACTTCGAAACAACGCGGCATCCACGAATGCCCCGACTTTCGTCCCGGCCCAGAAGGCACTGATTATCAACGGCGATGGCGCTACGCTGGACTTCGATGCATCGTCTCCCGCCCCGACAGGCCAGCGACTCACTTCGAACGGGGGTGATTACATGCTGTACCTCATGGAGTGGGAGCGCAAGGACGACGACGCCTTGGTCGGCAAACTCAAACAGATCATGAGCGGCATCCGCAAAGACCTCGGGGACGGCGACATCCGCGATAAACTCACCGGTGCTCTTCGAGACGAACAGATGAAACACCAGACGCTCGAGTACTTCGAGTCGGTCTCGTGGACCAACGCGAATTTCCTCGAGATCTCCAACCGCAATGCGACGACCACGAAGAAGTACAGGCTGGATCTGCTCCCCACTGCGACCAACCCCGCTAAGCCCTTCGAGGAGACCCTTAACACCAAGGCGCACTTCGAGTCCTATGACATCAACTCCTTCCTCGCCGATCCCCCCACTTACCAATTTGCGACCTATCACTACGATGAGGAGGACACGATCATCATGACCCAGGACGATTTCCTGCGATTCATGAGTTTGGCATACACCCGACTGCGCCTTGGACAATACATGGTCGGTGACTTCTCCTTCACCCAGATTGACACCGATCATCTGGAATTGCTCAAGGGACGCCGACGGGATGCACAGGCGAGTTCCTAGTCACACCCCGTGTTCCCGGGGGGGATACAGACACTATTCCGCCACGGCGACGCTAGTGTTCTGATACCCTATCTCCGGACACATCGGGGTTTAACCTCGATTCTCTTTCACCGTGACCGGTGCCGAGATGCCAACCCGTCCTCTTCGGTATTGCTTTCCGCCTCGGCGATGTGCGACTCCGGAAGGGACGCGGTTCTGTCAACTCCACGACACATGCACTCATCGACTCCGGCTTAAAGCTCGAGCACCGACCCGAGATTTCCTCGATGAAAAGAAGACATTGCTGGTCTCGAGAAGTGCCCGCGTTCTCATGTGCATTGTCGACGAATTGCATCACAATGACCGACCCTCCACGGTTTGGTGGAATGCTGGCCCGAACCCGTAGCGATTTAGGTAGAGAGACCCCGAACATGGCCCCGATTGCCCCATGTCCTTCGCAGATGTCTTGGCGTTGGTACGAGCACACGACCTCACTTCCTTAGCACCCGAACTGGCCAAACGCGGGCTCACTACACCCGATCAACTCCGAGGGACCTCCGAGAATGTCCTCGTGGAGATTGCCCCCAGTCGACTTGACCTTGACCGACTTTTGTCGGCACTCGACCGCAGACCGATGCCACGCGAAGTCGTGCCGGTGCGGAGACGCGACCTTCCCCGATGTAATCCTTCCACCCGAGGATCACTAGCCAAAGCACTCGAAGCAGCGAAACCCGAGTCATGTAAACGGTCCTTGGAGGATCTTGATCTTGACATCAACACTTACGCGATGACCACGCAGAAATCGAGAGACTCAAGGTGGAGGCTCTGGACTACCCTCGCCGACGCATGGGACCTCGAGGCACTGCCGCTGTCGGTCCGGTTGGTCAACGCGATTGGAGCGAGTCTTCGATCTGGGGGATACAAGTCAGCGAAACAGATCTTCAGCCAAGCACGACAAGAACATGTGGCCCAAACCCGAACATCGGTGCTTCCCGAAGTGTGCCTCAAGATGCAACAAGTCGAACGAGCCGTCGAACGGGGACGTGGCCCTGCCAAACTCAAGGATTCCTTCGTCGTAGAGGACATCGCACGACTACCAGCTCAACCCGAACACGACGACTTCGAGGGCCCCCATGAATGGGCACGACGACTACGACACCGAGTGGACATGGTGATCATCTGTTGCTGGTGGCTGCTACGAGGCATCGAAGCGGCTTCGGTGACGCTGGGCCAGGCGTGGGTGGAAATCACACACGCCGGACGCACGGCGTTCATCACGCTGCCGTGCACGAAGACCGACATCGTTGGACTTTGCGTTACACGATCACACCCGTGCTGCTGTACCACATCACCTCGACTTTGCCCTTTCCATGCACTACAACGACACCTCGACCTTCTACGATCGCTGGGATGTCCACGAGACGGTCCACTTTTCCCCGGAACTGACGGACATCCACTCGACCATCATCAGACCATCGACATTTTCCGGTCAGTTATATCAGCGACAGGAACCTCGATGACTCGCATGGGACCCAACGGGACACTCCTCGATCGGTTTTGCGAATATCTGTCGAGTTTCAGGATGTCAAACGCTGACCCGACGAGGTTTTCCCCTCGACACCGTACAGCTCATCGGTCGATGGGGCAGCGATGCCATCAAAGTCTACGTTCAGGAGTCCCCGCTACATCGAGGGGACGAATTTCACAGGCCTGAGACCCCGACCAAGCCCGAGCAAGTTCGTGAGATGGTGGCACAGTACCTCGAGACACTCCCGACTAAATTTTGGGTAGTCAATTCTTTAACTAAAGTGATTCATTTGCCAGGAGTCTCCGAATCCTCCTGCGATAATACCCATTGGCACACGATATGTGGATGGCCACATGGTTTTGCACCACATCGTCGCGAGTATCGCGAGCTCATGGGCCCCAAGTGCAAACGATGCTTTAGGTTACGCGAAGCACAAGCCTTCGCAGATGCACAGCCCGATGAAGACGAGGACTGAACCCCGACTGACTTCCGCCTCGGCGACGTGTCATCGGCAGGGCCTCGTTCGGCCGCTTCGACAGATTCTTTTGCACAAATCACATATGTGCAGCCACCTGACATTCGAATGCACTCCACAACGAACGCGATCTAACTCAGAGCAATTTCCTGTCCAAGCCTGATCCCTGCGACCACATGACTAGTCCACTCGAGGACGCTGCAGACCTGGCGGGAATCGACCTTGCCACGGATGTGGTCGCCAGGTACCTGGCCAAACTTGGCCTCAAATCACATGCGACCGTCAGCACTTACCTCAAGGACGACGCGAGTATCACCGACGTGATCGCGAAGCTACGGGCGGGAGCCACGGCGGGGGGCGTCGAGTTCAAACTTGCCGACGGCACCGACGAGGACGCCCTCACCGCCCAGTGGATGGTGCTCACACAAGCAGCCCGACATGCCTATCATGCAGCAACGACACACCCGTCTCCTTCGGCTGCCCCGACAGCACCTACTACTACCTCTTCCTCGAACACCGACAAGGACGTTGTCCCCAAAACATTGCCGGCGGGAGTCTACAACAAGCTCGTCGAGGACTACAATAGCATCACGGTCGATGGAGAACGACGACAATTCCCGGAGAGGAATCTCGTGGGTGCAGAAAAGGTTCTCGCACGAATGTACCACGCGCAACAATATCACCGAGAAAGCACACGAAGAGTGGGACGTACGAGGACAATGGATGCTCATCGACGCCATCGAGGCAATCCGATGGGCATGGATTCTCATCAAGTACTCCTCCGAGACGGTCATCAATAAGTACGTCGATTGGTTCATCCGACTGGTCCGCAAACACTCACAACGCATCAACAATGTCAAGAGCCTCTGGGAGGAGTTCTCCTGGGACATCGCCATGCGAATGCGCTCGAACGAGACCTTCCAGATGATTACCGAAGACCTCATGAACGACCTCACGCGAGTCAACGATGTCATGCAACAACCGCTCTCCAAGCGACCACGAGTCGGTAAAGGCTCCGAACAACCTTACAAAGGCAAGGGGAAAGCATACCAACAGAAATGGTCTCCACCGGGACAAGGACGGCGATATCGACAACCCTGGACGACGATGACAACTCAGTGGCGATCCTGGCAGCCGACGACGCAACCATGGAGCGCACCCGCTTTGCCGTCATGGCCAACGGCACCGACACAATCTTGGACTCCTTCAGCACCATCGAACTTCACAACACCGACACCTACTCCGACGATTCCCTTCAACCCGGCTCCGCAAGTCTCACTACGACCCCCGTGGAACGCGAAGGGCGAGAAGGGCTCGAAGGGCGCCGGCAAGAAAGGCAAGGCCGGTAAGTCCGGCAAGAAATAGGGACAGCACGGCCCAGGGTCTTCAGACTCTGGAGCCGACCATCGAATGACAGACCCACACGACCGGATTTGTACACTGTGCTACGAGCTGGTAGGCACCTTGCCGGTGGTGCACCTGTCCTTCTTCGATGGTATCGGGATCGCCTCCGAGGCACTTCGACGCATCAACGAGAACGTCATCATCACCCTCGCGTGGGAGATCGACTCCGACTGCGCGAATTTCACATCGAAACTCTTCGGCTCTGTACAGATGGGGGACGTCGAACAGTTCAACCTCGAGACCGTGGTACAACACATCGAGACCGCGACGAATAACAGACAGTACATCATGGTCATCACGGCAGGCCCCCCGTGTCCGGATTTCTCCAGTCTGCGAAGTCAACCCAAAGGCTCCGATGGTACATCAGGTTGGCTGTTCAGACACATGGTCAGCATCGAACATCAACTTCGCAAACGCTTCACGGGCGTCCCGATCGAGACGATCTTCGAGAATGTGGTGCCCCACCCGGACGTGCGAGACAACGTCGTGGAACTCACATCTCCGATGAGCATGGATCCGATCGTCATCGACGCCGCAGACTCCGGCGTCATGCACCGCAAGAGACTGTGGTGGACATCGATTCCTTGGAACACCGTCGACGAAAGACTACCTCGTCTCACACCTTGGTCACTCGATTGGCGACTCGACGGAGAATGGCACCGACTACACAACCCGATCGGCTCCGACCTGCAACCCCAGATCTCGGCCCGGGGATACTCCTTACCACCGTGTCTTCACAACGACAAGAAACTGTTTCACTGCTTGACTACACCATCATTTGGACGGGAACCCCCCAGACAACTCCGAGACCGCTCGACATCACAAGATGCATGGCACCGATGGGAACAAGACAATCGACGATACCCGGTGTGGCAGTATCAAGATCAATTCCTCGTCACCTTGCCGGACGGGTCGTGGACTACAGCTCCCTCGTCTTTACGCGAACAACTACAGGGCCTACCTCTGGACTACACGGCGGCACTAGGAGATGGTGACGAGACGAAACGTTGCACGGCCCTGGGCAACGCTTGGCACCTACCTACGGCGATCTGGATCATCTTCTTGCTCCTGCTGGGGACTGTTGACGCATCCATACCCGATACACCCCGAGTCTCCCCATTGCAACAGATTACCTCTCTTTGGTTGCACAATAAGGTACCATTTGGCCCACCACCCCGAACCCCAAACCACGACTACATGCCACAATTCTCCTGGACCGACCATCTCGACTGGGCATTACATAGGGATACGCACTTGTCACCGAAAACACTCGACCCTACGCTTGAGTGGTGCCTCCAACACCGACATGTCTTTCACCCACTCATGGAATTCCAGAAGGCCGTCATCGACGACATCAGGGCGCTCGTCGACGACATGGAGGAACGCACGAAGGCATGGTTTGACACCCTTCCAGAACACGTACAACGAGCATATCGGCACAAAGACTCGGTCACACAAATACCCGTTCTCGTTCACCCGCTTAGGATGTTACAATATCCACAAACCGAGCTGATCTACCGCGAGCTCTCCGAAGGTTTCCCCCTCATGGGGAAGTTGACTCCTGGGATTAACTGGCACGTGAGACAAGACCAGAAGTACCTCGAGCCTACGCCCATCGACGAGTTCAGCGAGAAAAACCGACAGTACATCACAGATAAGATCGACAAGAACTCCGTTGACGATCACTGGGAACTCATGCTAGACGAGATCTTGGAGGAAGTCGACATGGGACGGATGAACGGACCGTTTCAGGCTCCGGATTGGTGGCCTCGACCCGCAACCGTCCCACACAAAGGACGACACCGTACCTTACTGCCGCTGCCACACTCCGACCCCTACATCGCCATGGCTTTCAGCATCGAACAGACGGGCAGCGACGGCAGCAACAAGGTCAGACGAGGCGAAGATTGGCGACGAAGTGGACACAATGCGACATGCACGATGCACGACCAGCCCTACCATCACATGCCCGACCACTTCATCTCCCTGGGACTTGCGACGATTCGACATGATCAGCGGAAGCTCCTCTCGGTTTGGGGACACGACCACGACGGAGCGTACCGACAACTCCCACTCCGAGATCCTCGAGAAGCCTATGTGATGCTACTGACGCCGGACGGCCCGACACTATGGAGCCACAACGTCCTCCTCTTTGGTTCGGCCGCCAGCGTATGGTCGTATAACCGCTTCGGCGTCATTTTGGTCGCCTGCAGTCGCACCATGATTCTGTCCCCAGCGATGCATTACGTCGACGACTACGGCTCCATGGAGGACTCCGACTTGGCCAAGGGCAGCTTCGAGTCATTCGAAGAGTACGACGGGTGTTTACAAATCTCGATGAAACCCAGCAAACGACAACCACCTCAAACAGCCCATCGGATCCAAGGCGTCATCATCTCTTCCGACGACGACAACCTGGTGCTTACTCCTTGTCCAAAACGCGTTGAGAACATGTGCACGCAGATCGACACGCACCTGACGACTTCGTCCTTATCACCAGAGCAAGCCAGGAAGATGGCTGGGAAGTGCAACTTCCTAACCGGACGATTGTTTGGGAAAGTGGGCCGAGCAGCTCTGAAAGCACTCTATGCGCGCGCACACTCCCACTCACATGCGCTCGACAAACCCACACGATCTTCACTACTTGCCCTCAAGGACATCATACAACATTGCCGCCCGATGACGATACCTCGGCAGATGACCCGACCCAAATACAGCGTCATCTACACGGACGCTTACTTCCGCCTCGGCGACAACATCTATAGGCCGGGGGACACCGAAATCCCGAATTGGGACTCCAAATCGACATCCGACATCGAAAACGGATGGGCTGCAGTTTGCTTCCACCACGGTGATGTGCAAACTGCCGCTTACTTCCAGGGTCGTCTCCCCTCACTACTCGTACGACAGTTCTCCTCCGACCAGGCTTTCATTTACCTCCTCGAAGCTTGGGTGGCCATCCTGGCACCGCTGGTCTTCGAGCCATGGCTTGATAGATTCTACGTCCAATGCTGCGACAACGAGGCTTCCCGACACGCCCTCCTCAAAGGCGTCGGCAAACATCAGCCTCTCAATTGCCTCATTGCGGCACATTGGACTTGGCACAAGCGACGAAGCCTTGCACATCGACTCGAACGTGTTCCCACCAAGGCCAACATCTCCGACGGGATCAGCCGCTTCGAACACGTCCCAGAGTCTGAGGCATGGACTAAACTCGACTTACCGCTGAACGCTCTGACTAGCAGGGCTGCGAAGATCATAGGAGACATTCACTTTGCTTCCTCTACGGGTTTTTCCGACATACCCGAAATTCACAGATTGCACGATCGGTTGACTGCGATGATAGGTTAACTTACCCTTCGAGTGGCGTTCGCCTGCGATGGGAGGACGCGACCACCCTCGATGGGAACCAGTCGGTCCTCCCAGCAGAAGGAACTCTGATGCTTCCTGTTCGGAAGATCTACATCGATCTGTAAGATCGATTACTTCGATCTGTAAGATCGAAGCGCAGACATAACGCCACCGAAGCGGAAGCAGTTGGAAAACAGATCCGCTCTAGCCAGGGATTCATGGCCTCCGTGTGAGATTTCCGTTGTCGTGTAGCACACACTTGTTTGTGCGAAGTGACAACTTATTATCTCACCTAAACACCGAATCGGTCAGGGGATTGACTCACCGATTCAATTCGATCGATTGCATACTCCGTGGCCATTTTGGCGAAAGCTGTTTCAGCTTGAGCAAAAATTTGTTTCACCCACCCGTCCCGACCCTCTTCTCTTACATTTTCATTTTCCTCTGCTTCCTGTCTGCGAGAACCGCCTGGGAACCAGTCGGTCCTCCCAGCAGAAGGAACTCTGATGCTTCCTGTTCGGAAGATCTACATCGATCTGTAAGATCGATTACTTCGATCTGTAAGATCGAAGCGCAGACATAACGCCACCGAAGCGGAAGCAGTTGGAAAACAGATCCGCTCTAGCCAGGGATTCATGGCCTCCGTGTGAGATTTCCGTTGTCTTCCAGGTATGTCTATCACTACCACTATGGCGGCCTCTACCTGGACATCAAGATGGCCTCAGAGTGGGAGGAAAAAGCAAAGAGCTGGGGCACTGCCCAAAAGGCCTCCCTGGCATCATCTATGGCCAACCACGCCACCCGCCGCTCTTGTGCGCGCTGAACCACGCGTTCAGCAAAGCAATTTTTGACACGGGTCGCCAACCTTGAGTACATGATCTTCTGCAAGGAGCTCTGGAGGCTGTTATCGGCTGATCTGGGGCATGCTCCGGCTGCTGGCTGGAACCAGTCTCGCAGGTTCGGGCCGGTCTACCTGCTTCGGGAAAGGCACTCCACGCAGCTCAAGCAGTCCAGGGAGCTCCAGAACGATGGCCACTACTTCGAGACCCGGTCCGGAAAAAGAGTGGCTTTCACGAGATGGTGGAACTGGCAGAAGGGTTTCCGTGGAGATCCCCGTGCGGTGCAGCGCATGGAGCGCACCCTCATGCAAAGCATGCCACAAATCGTCTCGGAAATCACATTGAAGCCGGATCTCAGCTGCCCCGAGAACTGCGCCGGGGCCACTGCTCACCAATGCGGGGGTTCGAGTCGTCGGGAGACGGTGCTCAGCAGCCTGGAGATGGGCGACTTTGACAAGATCATGGCTGCCATTGACAAAGAACCTCAGTACATTGCATCACAGCAGAGGCCGTCATGCGCAACATCCCCAGAGGCCTCTGCACGCACCCTGACGAGCCAGATTGGCTTTCTTGCCGATATTGCGAACGGCAAGGTCGCCGTCTCAAATTCCCCAACGAGCTCGGAGTGACGCACCACTTCCTCCAAAGCCGGCACAACCAGACTGTGCCCGAGCCTCCCAACCCACCTCAGTCGAGGCCCAAGCGCAGCGACCGCCCACGCCAGCTGACACGCCCGAAACAGCTATACAGCCGCAGCACCCCCTCCTCCGGTACCCGCCCCAGACAGACCACCAAAATGGGTGCCAACGGCAGCGGTCTCTAAAGCCCATCCCGGACTCAGCACGTTTACGCGGGGCCACCGGCCATGTGCTGCCAACGAGGAAGAGGTCGAGGACCAGGCCCGCACTTCCCCAGCAGCTTCGTCCGCTGCCGGAAGAGAAAGAGATGTGCCATCCCCCAAGTGCGATCAGACCATCCAGATCTGTCAATCAGATCAGATGCTGGAATGGGTCCACTCCCTGGCCACGATCTCTATCATGAAGGAACCGGCCATCACAGGAGGTCTGACCGCCTCTGAGCAGGTTATTCTGTGGATGACCAACAGAATCGCGGCCCTTGGCCGTGTCCCGTGGATCTTTGCCCCGATCACAAGCTGGTCGCCACTGACAAAGACGCCTTGATGCTACTGAGGCACAGCTCATGGTCGGGGCCAATGGCCATTTCACGCTCTCCATCGGCACGGACAGCCGGTATTCAGAGCTCAAAGCCACCGCCGTCTACTACGGCATCGTGCACTCCCTCTTCCAGAGGATGTGGGACCACCCCGACATGAATGCTCTGCTGGAAACTGATGACAACTTTGAAATCGTGGCGTCCACTGTCAAGTGCATCTATGACCAGACCAGCCGCAAGAGCGGTGGCATGAACAGAGCCATCTTCTATCAGCCCAAGGACGGCCAAGTGCAACCGAAGCTGCGAATCGAGCACAACAAAGGCGACGCCTCCATCTTCCTGTGGCATCGTCAAAAAGAACAACGGGACAAACGATTGGGCGAGGAGCCGTCTACTCAGATGGACAAGCGCCACAGAGATGGCGAATCATGGCCGGGATCAGACTGGTCTGGCAGCGGCTGGTGGCCGCGTGGATCCGGCTCCAGCTCCAGTGGCAGCCAATCCTGGCGCCAGTGACACTTCGCTCTCTTGGTGCCTGTGGCTGCGGATCTGGATGTGAGCGGAGGCAATGCCCAGCTGCAACACTCTCTTCACACCTTTTCTTCCTGCAACAGCAGGATGATGGCCCTCTTGCACATGAGCCGTCGCCAGCATGTCTGAAAAAAGAGACTGCCCGCAGACACACAGCCTCGGCGTTGCACAAGCTCTGCTGCAATCCAGCATACGCACAGTGCCTGCTTCAGGTCCCAGCTTTTTGCTTCTGCACCGTGGAAGCAGGCTGTCCTATGCACATCAAAACGCCTGACTGCTGCTGTTTACATACATTGTAGGCCGCAGCTCCCACTACTAGCGACTGGATCACTTCTGAGACTTCGCAGACCATAAAGGGTCATCGAGTCAGCTTGACACTCAAGTGAGTGCACATGCAGCAATCGCCAGCAACGTGCTGAGCCCGCTCGCACGGCGTCCAGTTGAGTAGTAGTAGTAGAAGTAGTAGTAGTAGTAGTAGTAGTAGTAGTAGTAGTAGTAGTAGTAGTAGTAGTAGTAGTAGTAGTAGTAGTAGTAGTTAGTGGATAGCGAGACAAGCGTCAACGAGAAAAGCCGTCAACCCAAACGGACAAACGTCACCGTGACGGCGACGTGTGGCCGGACCCACACTGGTCTGGTGGGAACTGGTGGCGACGCAGCTCCGGTTCAGGCTCCAGTGGCAGCCGACAATGGCGCCAGTGACACTGACATCCTTTCCCACGGTGCCAATGGCTGCCAGCACCACTAACCGCGGAGGCTGCCTGCCACACAGTTTCTTTTCTTCCTGCACAAGCAGGCCTGATGGCGTTCTTGCACAACTGCCGACGCCACCATGCCAGTAAAACAAAAACTGTGCCTTTGCAGTGACTACAGTGCTTCCTGCTGCAGCCACGAGTGTTATCACGCTGGCATCATGCAATTGCCTTCCAGGTACCAATCTCTTTACTGCATACCAGGGGCGGAAAGATGCCCACTGCAGCAGAATGGTCGACTGACCAACTGCTCTTCATTCCTTCGGCTGGGAAGCTCAGTGCCTAGCAGCAACAGGATCCTCTATTTGACTTCTCAGACCAATAGGGTCACAGGGTCAGTTTCACGCCACAGTGAGTGCACATGCGGCAATCGCCCGCAACGTGCTGAGCCCGCTCGCACAGCGCAGAATTGAAGATAGTAGTAGTGGTGCTACAGGCGTGCTCCGCTTGTATTTCATGATCGGTTTCATAGCATCATTATTTGTCATTCACCAATGCAGTGGTAACTCATATGCTTCAATGCCTATGGCAACAGATTGTGCTTCTAACGTGGTAGTGTTGCTCCTCGTAGCAACCAACATCGTGCTCTATATTGCAATTGTCCAAGGTGGAAGACGTCATTTGCGACATCCCTGACATGCTTTGGGCGTGCATGCTCGCTTGGTGCGGAGCTTGTTTCGTCAGAACATGTGGGTTTGGGCTTTCGGGCCAACAGTTTAATTCTTGGCTGTCGTTAGACAATTCGCACCTTTAGTTCCACATTCCGCTGAGGCGGGCACACCAAAGTTGAAAGCTTACCGGTTCGACTGTCACCAGGAAGTGGTTTGTAGTCGTAACGTCGCAAGGTCAAGGTTAGAGCGTTTCATTTTATGTGCAGTGCGCACTTTACTGCTATTCCGAAGCTCAAATCTCGGTTGAGTGATAGTGATAGTGATCAAGGCGAGGCTTTGTCGCAATTGTTCCTCTTGGAAAGCTTGTTTTTTGCCCTTTTGTTGGTGACATGGTATAGTGTAGTAGATGTTTTGCATACTTTTTGGGAGATACCAGTTTTAGTGGGGTTGCAGTTTGGGTCGTCCTGAATCATCTTAATCCCAGGCCAAACCCTCACAACAGATGCGAGTGTGATTGTACTGCTGCCGGTTACCTTTTTCACATGCCGCGAGGGGAGCGTTCCAAGGCAGGACCGTGGCCGTGTTGAAGTTTCACGGTTCAGGTATGTCTGCAAGCCCTCGTATGACAACTTGAGCAATACATGCAATCACTGTTTTTGTGTTCTCTGTGCTTCCTCTGCCTCGCTGCCTGAACGTTGTTTCAAGTTTAAAGCGGTGTGCACGCCATGGCTATGGAATGTTTCCATTGCGCTGAGGCAGGGTTGTTGACTGTGGCTGTCTCCTGTCTTGAATTGCACAACAGCACTACATGCGAAAGCAACCTTTCAGCGGAAGCGGTCTCAAAGCCTACATCCGCAATCCCGAGACAGCAAGAACTTAAATCAACCCATCCTTTGTGGAGACGGTCAGGCAGAGTGCATGGACTGTTGTTTACCGCTACGGAAGTTGAACAGTTTCGTCTAGGCAGTCCAAAGTTCGAAGTTAATCTGAGTGCTTTGATACGAAAATCTCAGATCCCCCGTCTGCAACAGCTCAGCCGGAGGCTTTGTCACCCATCCAGAGCGGCTCTACAAAGGCTCCCCACGCCGGATTTCCCTAGCGACCCTAGACCTAGCTGCTGGGTTCTGTTTGGAAGTGCACGTGTTCAGAGGTTCAGGATAAGAGCCGCCGGGCACCGGACTGTTGACCCTGAGCTCGAAGATGCGACCATCACACCCACGAAAAGAAGTCCTGCGTGCCAAAGTCACAGCCCAAATCCCGGCTCCAACTCCTCGACCCCGTTGAAAAGAGCCAACCTGCATTAAACACCAGTCGGCAGGGAGGGCTCCGCCGGAAGCGCTGGGCGGACTTGAACTCTGATGATGAGCAGGCTCCGGAAGAGCTGGGTTGGATGTTTTGGGATTGGCTGGTTTCACGTTTTTGGGTTCCGGAGTTTCAAGTTCAGGCATACGCTTGTAGCACAAGCTGCGGCTTGCCGGCCCCCCGAAGCTTGATCAGAAGATTGTGAAATGTGCCTAGAATCCTCGTTCCTCAGCATTCAGTTCAGTCCCTGAACACGGAAAACGAACCTACAAGTTCAAGACCGCAAAGCCGCTCAACCCACAACCCCTCGACCAGTAAACTGGAAAGCCTACTCTGAAGGGGACACGGAAGCCTGTTGGCACAGGATGCAATCTCGCATTGGGTATCAGCGAAGCAGGTCCACTGCTGTCTGGTTTCGGCGGCGCTTTAGCTATTTAGCTTTCCGGCTTTCCTCAGCTTCTCTTGGCTTCAGCCTTTGGTGCCTCCTGATTAGTGGGGGGTTCGGTGTGAGATCTTTGTTTTTTGGGTACAGCCCGGACATCCAAGTCTTTGAGCTGTGAAAGCTTCCGCGGCGCTGACTCCCTAAAGATACCTCGAGCACCTCGGCCGCCGCAAGCATTGTGGTGCCTTCAATTGGAACGGCACCAGGAGCAAAGTGAAGCGCCAGAGACCTCGGCCCCTGCTGCGTCGCTCGTCGCAGTGACAGAAAGATTGGTCTTTGCAGGGTGGGGTTGAGCTGCCGCCCCCGCCCCCGACACCTTTCGAGTGTAGGAGTGCCGGTTTCGTTTGGAAAGCGTTTGGGCCGCAGTGTTAACGGTGATGGCTAGGACTAGGACCACACAGTTTCAACATGAAGTGACACATCGTGACCGCTCTAACCCTGGATAGGATCCGATGAGGGAAGCTGCAGTTTTTGCCTCGGCTTTAAGATGACCGGAGACAGTAGATATATGTTTGTGTGTGCATGTGTATAACTATACATGAGAAGCTGGTTCCTGTTTCACTACATGTATGTTTTCATCAATGCACCTCGGTCTTCAATGAGAACGCACACATGCATAAGCACCGCAGATTCGCTTGCCGCTTTCCCCAAGCCCGGATCCATGCTTCCAAGCCCCAGACCCCCGACACATCACTACGACTGCAACCTCAACACACCAGGTGCAGAGCATCAACAATCTTAAACATGTAGGTAGCCAAAAAATGGCCAAGGTGTTCGCTCTTGCAGTGGGATCCCGTGGGCATCTCGCAGCAGCCCTCCATCTCGGTTGATTCCCAACGGCTTCTGGGTCCCATTACTTGTCTCGGATGAAGGAACGGGGCCTGTCCAGCAAGGCTTGCAGTCTTCTGGAGCAGGTGCTCCATTGGCACCGACATCCATGAAACTTGAATGCCCAAATCAAGAAGCTCTATGATGCTGTTTCACCGGTTGGTCTGATTGAGGTTGAGGCACGAAGTCCGCGCGTTTGTTGGGAGCATGAATGAATCCCCCACTCTTCTGAGACCTGAGGGTCTCAGACACCGGGAAAGATGGCGGAGACTGCCATGATGCTCCAGGCAAGGCCTTTAAAAAGGCTTTAGGCATTTCTTTGGATCTGAAGTTTAGGACTCGCCTTGGCATTTTCACTGCCGTGTTTGGAAGTCGAGTTTGATTTGGTACGTAGGCCGTGTGCCAGGAAGCACGCGAACAAATAATGGGAAGCCTCCCACGGGTCTTTATTATTTTTCTTTTCGCGCGCCCCGTCCCGGCCAGTATTACTATTTTTTCCTTCTCTTCTTTTAACAGAACACGAAAATAATAATAATGCTCCTGTGGGGGGCAGGTCCCTTCCCTTCCTTGCCCGATCCCTAAACATAATGCATACTACTTTGGGGGGGGTACTCCCCCCTCCCCTCCCCTATGGGTGGGTCCCTTCCCTCCCTTGCCCGATCCCTAAACATAATGCATGTTACTTTTGGGCAGTACAATTGCAGCAACACAAATTCCCATTCCTCTTCAGGCACCCCCCCACCCTCCCCTCTCCTTTTCCACCCTCCCCTCCCTCTCTCCTCTCCACCCGCCCCTCCCCCGCATCCCCCTCTTCACCCTTGCTCCCATCCCGCTTTTCTCCGCGCCCTCCCCACTCCCCACCCCCGCTCTTCCTCCCCTACCCTCAGGCCTCCCCGCTCCCCCCTCCCCCCTGCAATTTCTAGGCACTGTGCGTCCACTCCCCTTCCAATTCTGCCGCCCACACGCCTTGCACGCAGTGCCTACAGTTTCTAGGCAGCAGTATTGCATTGCATTGCTCTCGTCTCACCGATCCGCGATGATGGACGAAAGGCAAGTTTCACCTTAGGCAAAACTCGGCAGCTCACATTCCGAGGCACCTCAGAATGAGGCTGCGTCCTGCTGTTGAGGACCCTTATAACACAAACTCCAAAAACCTCTGGAAGCAGCGACTCCACACTGAACACGACTCGTCCGCCGTGTTCTCATTCTCTTGTTCGAAAGAGTTAGTCCATGGAATTGAGATCTAGCACCTCCCAGCTGCCAGCATTTCCGGCGGCTCTCGCAACCATCTCTGCACTCGAAGTGACCGCAGTCCCCGAATCCACTGACGGGCCCTGCATGCCAGTAGAAGAGGCGCTGATCCTTGCTGCCAATCGCGATCTGCGGGTATGACAGCGAATCGAGTGCATCTGCCCACCGCTCTGCCAGCACGTACTGCAGCAAGTAGTGTGTCCTTGCCCAACCATTGCCGAGCAGCCTGCAGTGAGACAGACCTTGATGGCACTTCTGTCTATTCCAAGTGCTCGAGTCTGACAGCGCTTTGTGTGGCCTCCTCGTCCACACTGAGAGCAGCAATGCAAGTGGGTTCCGCTGTATGTCCATCGATTGCAGCCCTGAGTAAGACAAACGCGGCTTTGCCCAGACCGTTCGGTATGGTTCTTAGGCGGGTCCCTGTGCCGCCTTCCATTGACCTCGCAACGATCGCTGTGGCTTCCGCGAGTCACATGCACTGTCCTCCCAGCGGCTTGCGTGGCACCCTGCGGTGCCTGGTGGTCGCGCTCAGTGGCGATTCGTCCGTCCAAAGCTCCTGCTGCAGGTTGGGTGATGACAAGGGTTGCAATGGGTGTGGGAATCCAGGGGGAGCGTAAACCCTCGGCAGCAGCTACCTGCAGTGGTAAGCAGGCTACAGCCCCTACCCTATCAGCACAATCCCGGAAAGACAACCCTATTGCTCCGTCCAGACTACATGTGGTCGATGCGTGCAAATGCAGAGGCGCCTTTGTGAAGGTCCTCGGGCCGTTCTTCCATGTGCAGACGGGCAACCTTGTTGCACATTGAGCAAAGCAAGTTAGCATGCGTGGGCGTCGACAGCAGGCGTGCGCAGTCGGCATTAACTGATGCTGCTTGGCGAAGCCCATGCAGGCCATGCAATGCAACTGCTATGCAACTGCTATGGAAAGACCTGGCTGTTTTTCCGGATGCAACAGCACGGCGACCCCATCATTTCGCCTTGTAAATGGCCCTTGTTAGTCGGCCAGGCTGGCTCCGACCCAGGCTGCAGTGTTATGCTGCATTAGTGCCCGGAGGTAAGAAGTGTGCATCTGCAAACCTCCTAGACCTCCTAGACCCCCCAAGACCCCTAAACCAGTCACAGCCATACCTCAGTTCAATCAGTGTGTGAGACGTCTGATTGAGGAGGCACGAACCCCAGATGCTCAAGCGTGTCCCGCATGGTGCTGCTCATAAGCGGTGCGCGGCGCACTGCATAGGCCAAGAGAATGACCCTGGAGCCACCAGACCAGGCACAGGTCGCGTGTAGAGAGCTGCGACCATTAAAGAGCACTGCCGAGCCATTTGTAGCATGTACATTGCCTGCAACAAGGCGACCTTCGTATTCCTCGTAGTGGCACCCCTCCATCTCCTCTACCCAGATTCCGCCATCCAGGTGATGGCTGAGACCCACAAGCAAGGTCAAGCCATCCATGTTGCCACGATCGACATGTGCACCAGTCCTATTGTCCCAGCTCACTGCTAGACTGGTCCAGAGGTGGTGCGGCCAGATTGTGAGCACAAACTTGTTGAGGAGACGGCAAAGATTTTCGTGGTGCTTTGTCTCTTTGCTTAGCCCAAGGATTCCACCTGTCCCATACAGTCCCAGGGTAAGAAGCTTGCCATCAGCTATGGGTCGCACGTCCTCCGAGATCTCCAGCGCTTGAACAGCGGACCTTGCCAAAGGCCATATGAGCCCGTGGCGCTCGTTCAGCGCCAGCCAGGCAAGGCGTTCAGCAGTGCACATGTTGACAGGGGAGCACCCAATCGGCGGTGGCATATGTATGTAGTCCAGCGCTTGCACCATTGGGGTGAGCGCTTCCGCATAGTGAAGGAAGAGGCATCTTTCCATTTCAGGCAGGCGTGCCAGAGCAAAAGCTACAATGTCATTCGCTGCGGCAAGTGTGAGATGCGGGGGTAGTGCTTCCCCAGCCGAGTCCCTCATGAGCTTTCGCAGTTGTGTCAGAAGCAGGCGTTCCTCCAAGGCAGGTGTAGCGATATGCGAAGGCATGGGCACTGCTAGAGGCTTGTGTGATGCCATCTCGAAAGGGAGAGTCAACACTATTCTCCCCGAGGTGCATACTTACCAGAGAAGAAAGGTGAGCAAAGATTACATGAAGGACAAACTTGTACTGCATGCCGGAATCCCAAGTGCAGTCGCCTAACTACGCCAGTGAGGCTCGAGCATCTCAGGACGAGCATATGCAGGCATCTCCCAGTGCATGCGCGCACTGCTGCGGAGACAGTCTGAGTGCGAGGCAACGGTGCACAGTCAATGGACTGGCACTGGCCGGTGAGCTGCTGAGCCCAGAAGCGCTATACTCATGTGCTGTGTGGATGCTGCAGAATGAAACTGTGTCGCAAACTGTGAAAAGAACAAATTCACTGGACCATGCATCAAGCCTGCGAGACTACTTTTTGCAGACCCCGTAGGCTTCGCTGAAAGTTCAGAGCAAGATGGAACGGACAACACCTACCAGGTAGGCGTTGCATCGGATGGTTTGAACGTCCGCTGATTTCGCCAGACGCGGTGGTCGTCCGTCATCACACACCCAATACCGGAAGTTAGTGTCAGAGGGTCCTAGAGTCGGATCCGTAGGAACCGCAATGGCAGTACGGTAGTGACCTCTATCCACGGTTTGTCCTAAGTGATAGACAACGAAGGCGACCCGAAACGCTTCATGGCGCAGCAGGATATCATCCCCCGCCCCTTCACTGCCAGCGTCAGCGAAGACCGGTATGGCCACCGTGGCGCCTGGTGCGATGTGAATGGCTCTGCTATTTTTGCGAGCGGTGGTATCAAAGCCATAACGAACAAGGCGGAACACTATGACTCCGCTGTGTTTGACAATGGCATGTGTGGCATACTGGACGGTCCAGCTTGCAATGAGCTCCTCAAATGACGCGCCTGTGAGGTGCAAGTTGATTGGCACATAGAGTGGACCTGATTGTGCAACCACATGGGGATTACTGAGCCTTGCCTCCCAAGTGCCTTGAAAGGCTTGAGGCCCCAGCATGTTCAACATGTGTCCCCAAAATTCCCCTGCATCATGTTGCTGCAATGGGTGGGGCCATGCTCTTAAGATGGGTCTCCAGGCAAGACTGTCAAGTACATGGGCAGAGGCTGCAGAGCGGAGCATTGACATTCCGGCCTTTGCAGCTGCATAGCACTGCTCTTCGGCAGACGTCAGCTCCCCAACCCAGTAAAGAGCCTGAATGCAAGCGTGGCAATAGCAGTAATTGCACGTGTTGCGTAGGCGGGCCAATGGTAACCTAAGTCTCGAACGCAGCTGCAACTGAACCGTTCCCGGTGCAGCAGGCCCAGTTGATGAGCATGGACCCGTAGAGTCCGCTACTTCCTGGGTTTCCGCCCCCAGTCGCAGAAGCTTGTGGCCAGGTAGTTCGTCTCCACATACTTCGCCATCGGTTGGCGCGCCAATCTTTCCGGGCGCACTCGCATTCCCAGAAGCTTGCATGCCGCACAGCCGGTCAGCAGCTGAAAGCCCTGATGACATGCGTTCGCCGCTGGGCTCCGAAGGCCGATGTGGAGGAGAAAGGGCAACACCTCGTCGGTGTACTCGTCCTCCATGTTCTTGGTGCTCTTGAAGTTCAAGCACACTCCGTCCGTGCCCAGGTTCTGCAGCAGAGTTTCCAGAGTGGCCTGGACCTTGGTCGTGGCCACGGGAGGTTGTGTTGACAGTACCTGCTTCTTTTGTTTGGGATCCCATACGTGGTAGTTCCAAACTGGATCCAGTCCTGTGCTCCCCTCCGCCATCCAGCCCACTGTGGTAGCCTTCTCGATCTTGGTGGAGTCCCGCATGAACTGGCTCAAGCGCTCCTGCAGTTCCTGGACCACCGCTAGTACCAAGATGATTCTCAGTGGGCTGTTGACCGCCCCCTCCTCGAACTTCTTGCCCCAGGATTCCGCCACCTCCTTGAGCCTCGGCAGGTAGGATTTCTCGTGGGCCACCGGAGTGTCGAAGAAGACCAGGAAGCCCGTCTCGGATCGTAGTCGTCCGAGCTCCTGTTCGTGTCTCAGAGTCAGCTTCACCATGCTCTGAATGAGCTGCTCCGTCTCCCGGTCCAGCCGTGCCACCGTGCCGTTGTCTTCCTTCTCGTCGTCCTCGTCCTCTTCCTGCCATTGACGCTTGCCGTGGGACCATGAATCCCACGAGGCTCCTTTGCCCTGTGGGCGGCGGTATTTGGGCTGCCTGCCCAATCCGCGTCCCCTCGAGTTCGTGCTCCGCTCCGGCTCCTTGGCATCGAGGTCCATCTGTTGTTCCCCCGTTGCTCCGAAGACTGTGCTCAGCTCCTGCCGAGCAATCGCGGCTCGATTCGGCTCCGCCATTCCTACACTGCTGTCGATTGGCTTGCACGTACAGACTCAGGAAGGCAGCTTGGTACACTACTGGGCATTGTTTGAGATGTCGTCTAGGATCCTGGCAAGATTTGGTACAGTACCTGCACGGAACTTCTGCGAGTAAGCCGAGGCTACCACAAAGCGAAACGGCGTTGTGATGGTGCTGTGTGAATGCATCGCCATGGATCAAACGGAAGTGTTGCTTCAGTCCCGGTCCGGTCATGTTTACATACTGGCCACATAGCACGCAGTACGTCCGCAATGAGGAATTGTATCCCCCTTGTCGGAGGGTCCCTCGCCAGCTAGCGCGAAGACTAGCTGTGAAAGTTTTGTCCTCCACTAGAGCAGTGCAAGGCTCAGGCATGATTGTAGGTGTGTCATCTGCAGCTAAAGGACCCTCCAAGGGACGCAGCGACCTAGCTGATCCTCGGCGATTGTGGGTACCTGTGCCACAACCGCCTGTGGGGAATCCCTTGCATTGCCAGAGGGCCTACAATCTGCCGTCCTACCAAACAGGATGGGACACGAACCGCGGAGATGTTTCTTTAAACCCTCAACCCTCGTGAATCTACGGGAGCAATGTATGCACTCCGGCATGCCATCCTTTGCATGCTTGGTGTAATCCCGGGCCCGTGGTGCTGCTCTTGCTACTCTGGCTTCCGGATGCTTCTTGGCCCTATGTGTAAGCATTATCCGTCTGCAGCTAAAGTATTGACCGCACACATCACAAGCAGTCCCAGGGACCGGATCCAGAGGAATCAAGGTCGTGCTCTCCAGTGACTCGTCTGTGTTTCGGCTATTGAACCAGTCAACCTGTTCCCAGAAGAAACTACTCGCGTGAGCATCCCAACTTTTCCTAGCCCTTCGGACCAGCAGCTGATGCAGTGTTTCGGTAGGAGAAGCAATCCGCAGACGAGTCCGTAGAGCTGACGTAGACTCATGCCACAAGTGGCTTGGAGACTTTGCCAATGCGCGCAACGCTCTAGCATCGAATGCTTCAAGCTTCCGAAGGACCGCTTCCGTGATACCTGTCGCATGGAGGCCGTAAAATGCTGCACTGCGTACGCATGCTTGGTACAGCTTTACACGATGCGACAAGGCAAGTCCGGAGGCATGAAGAATCTTGATCAAACGGTGCTTGTTGCTTTGCGCAGCCTTAAGACGGTGAAGGCATGTCTGAAGCTCGAAATTCTGGTACGACACTACCACCCCTAGGTAAATCATCTTCTGCACCCGTGGGATCAAGATGGGCATGTCTGGCGTTCCTACGCTGAGCAGGGGCCCGTTCGGACCTCGTTGGAGGTGCTGCTTCAACCACCGGCGGGCAACTGACCCTCGTATTGCAATGACCACACTTGATTTGCTTGGGTTTATCGTCATTCCAACTCGGCGCAGCACCCTGAATGTGCTCTGCATGCAGTGGCAAAAGAATCCGAGGTCCTGGATGGATTCTATATGCCAACTCAAGTGAGAGTCGTCTGCGAAGAGCGTATTGAATTGCTCGACCCAGTGACCGTTGGTTTCTTCTGCCACCAGATCAAGCACCCAGCACGTGAAAATGGCATATAGGCTCGGCGCAAGTGTGCAGCCTTGGCGCGCTCCTCGTTTCATTGGCACTTTCGCAGTGTGGCCGTGATGGTTGATCGTGTAGCTACATTGTTCGTGGATAGCAAGAATCGCCTCACAAAGAGGTTCAGCCACTTGCGCGTGCCGAAGAGATGCCAGCAAAGCCCACCGCGGTATGCAGTCGAAAGCCCGACTTAGATCAATGCTGACCATTACAGCACCATAGCATGTGCTACGCTTAGCACCCGCGCGCTGCGCATGAACACTACAAGCTCCGTCCAGGAGTCTGGTACGGGCTGCTCGGCAATGTGCTGAGACCCTAGCAATGGCCTCATCTATCGCCTTGTGTGGGCAGTAGGCGAGTTGTGGTTTGGCCCGCAACGTCTCCGCAGTCTGCAGCTCTACTCTTTTCTTGACTACCGTAGCAAACACCTTAGAACCTGGATCCTGCAACCCCAATGGTCTAAGGTCTTTGGGACTACGACTAGGCCTACCGGGTTTGGGAAGCAATGCCAGCTCGCAGTCTGTAGTGGAGGCAGAGTACCGGTGTCCATCTGCCACGGCGGCGTTGAGCTCCGTGCAGTAAAAACGTGCAAACTGCTCCGGACACAGCTGCCACAGTTCTGCAGGCGGACTACCAGTAGGTGTGGCCTTGCCTCGTTGCAGTGCCGCTATCGCTTCCTGAACTTCAGCCTCCTGTATGTGCAACCCTAATCCACTATGGGGCGGAATGAAGGGGTCCTCTCTACTGTAGGCTTTCTTGAAGTACTCACTGATGACTTCAAATTGGGCCCGCTGTGACAACAGCTGTCCGGTGTCAGCTCGGATGTTGATCGCAGCTCGGCGGGATTTGGGTGCAAGGATCTTAATGATTCTGTAAAGTTCGCCCTGGTTGTGTGTGGCAGCAGCAGCTTGTGCCAGGTCTATGTAGTGCTGAAGCTTCTGCCGTCTAGCTTGCCTACAGTGTGCCTTAAGCTGCCTACTGCTACGCATGAAGTCACGGTATCTCCGCCAGGCCGAGAAAACCTGCTGAAGCCTGCTTCCAGCTACTCGCATTCTGAGGCGACGGTGTGCCTGCCACATTGCCGTGACGCTGGGGCAGACTACTTCGCTCGGGTGGGGAAACCGTGGCGGGGTAACATTAGGGGTGGGCTTATTGCTAAGCACTTGTTGGCATAAGGAAAGAAGTTGGGGATTAAGGTCAGTGAGGCTTAAGCGTCCTTCGCTTCTGGCAAGCAGCTTTCCTACTCGGCTTCTCAGGATTTCCAGGCAGGGCGATTCCCTGCGCAGAGCCTCCCGGAGAGAAGCTTTGGTGATTACAGGTTTGGGCTTGGGTCTATGGGTAGTACCTACCCATCCTGCGCACCATCTGAGACTACCTACTACAGGCCTGTGCTTGGGGCCATGTCGCCAGGGCACAAGATCCATATCACGAGCTCCAGCTCGCTTTGCGATCGGATCGGCAGTGTGCTTCCTGGTGAAGAGGAAATCGATTTGGGTGTGGTGTCCATTGTTGTGGAAGGTATGCGTGTGGGAGCACCGCGCGGGACCCCAAGTGTTGAGTCCTACCAAGCCATGCTCCTGGATCAGTGTCATGAGCTCCTCTGAGTCTACAGAACCTCGCGAGCACAGAAGACCCCTTCCTACCAAGCCCAGCATTGGCGTGCAGGGGGCATTCATGTCCGCTCCTAACACCAACAAGTTGCGCCTCGGAAGTCCTTGAAGCAGCCGGCCGCATTGCGTCCAGACATGTGAGCGTCGTTGCTCCGTCAGTTGAGAGTGCGCTTCACTGCGAGCCCACTGGTACATGGCCACGACATCAAGCGTGAGCCGATCACACTCTCCTTTGACATGTAGCAGCCGCCCTGGAACCCAAGAGCAATATGAAACCCTCATGAGCCGTGTTATTCGCGGTGACAGAAAAATTCCAACACCACAGTACCGATTTCCCGGATCAGCGCTCACTATAGCCTTCCACTGTCCAATCATCCACGTGTTGTCTTCCTTGCCGCAGCCATGATGCAGCTCCTGTACCACGACTATATCAGCGTCTTTCTGCCGTTTTAGCCAGTTACAGAAAACATCGTAGACCTCTTGCGTGACTCCTCCGATGTTGTACGTCATAGCAGTCACTCGGGGTCCACTTGCAGTGCCGGCATCAGGCCGGCTGGCCCTGTTTGCTGCCGGCTCGGCGGATTGCCCAACGTCTTTGTCGCGGGCCTCTGTTACACCAAGCATGGATGGTGTGTGTCGACGGCCTCGATACATGGTGCTTCCATTCAGAAGCGCTCGCTGTCGAGCCCTGCGAAAGGCCCTTTTTCTGGTCCAATGAATCATTGAGGTAGTGGAGGCATTACGTGTGCCCACCCCATCTGATTTCGCTCCCTGCGAAGCTCCCAAGTCTGTTGTGGCACCAGACTTAACCCTCGGGTTTACTGGCAGACAATCTGTACTCGTCATCATAAGGGACGTTGCCAGTGGAGGGACTTGGGACCCTCCCGGCTGGAATAAAGTGTGGAAGCAGCTGTTGGCAATAATTGTCAGAATGAAAAGAAGTTGCCAGTGCAGAGCCATGAACCCTCGGTCACCGCAGCCCTACCTGCCAGCTAACACTCCAGCCGAAACCCTTCTAGGCAGCAGTAGTAGTACTAGTAGTAGTAGAAGTAGAAGTAGTAGTAGTAGTAGTAGTAGTAGTAGTAGTAGTAGTAGTAGTAGTAGTAGTAGTAGTAGTAGTAGTAGTAGTAGTAGTGGTAGTAGTAGTAGTAGTAGTCGTAGTAGTAGTAGTAGTAGTAGTAGTAGTAGTAGTAGTAGTAGTAGTAGCAGCAGCAGTAGTAGTAGTAGTAGTAAGTAGTAAGTAGTAGTAAGTAGTAAGTAGTAAGTAGTAGTAGTAGTAGTAGAGTAGTAGTAGTAGTAGTAGTAGTAGTAGTAGTAGTAGTAGTAGTAGTAGTAGTAGTAGTAGTAGTAGTAGTAGTAGTAGTAGTAGTATAGTGGTAGTAGTAGTAGTAGTAGTAGTAGTAGTAGTAGTAGTAGTAGTAGTAGTAGTAGTAGTAGTAGTAGTAGTAGTAGTAGTAGTAGTAGTAGTAGTAGTAGTAGTAGTAGTAGTAGTAGTAGTAGTAGCCGCCACAAGTGCTCAAGCGGCCGCGCTGAATGAGAGGTTTCGAACAGGCTTGGGGCGCAACTGCTGTGCTAGAGGTTCCTACCGGGCCCTTTTCTGAACAGTAAAGGTTTGTGCCTCCTTCCACGCCATGGTCCTCTCCCTTTTCATACAGGAGCTGCTTTGAGCCGCCAGGTCCCAATTCCTGGGCCCAGACACTGTTTAAAACATTGCAACACTGGGCAGGCGGTAGGGTTTCCACTTCCGCGCAGTGGAGGGAGTCATTAGGCTTCGGTCTCTTGACGAAAGTAGCGGATGGCGCAATTGCCAGTGCACTCACAAAACTTTGCATCTCTTCGTAAGAATTCGTTCAAGACAGCATGTAGAAGGACAGTCCGTAGCGACGGGCCCGTACCATACCGAGGGCAGGTCCTGACACCTACCCTGGTTGACCGTCTGGGGGTACGCCCCCCACCCACTCGAAGAGAGCTTCAGTCACAGACTGCTGACTCCCCTGCATATGGCACAGCCTCCCGCAGGGCAGGCCGGTTGGAAAGGTCCATCCGAGTCATTTCGTGGAACGCAGGACATCTAGGTCAGCAGCAATGGGGCGAACTTAAAACGTGGCTAGCAGCTGAAGCCTCCCATCACTGTGATGTCCTCATATTACAAGAAACACACTGGACTGAGACCAGTGAATTCAGTGTCTCTGGGTGGTACTGCATCTCCTCAGCCTCGGAGTCTACCAAACCAAACACCCGGCCTAAACAAGCTGCGAAGCGTAAGACTCGGCAAGAACCGCGAGCTCCATCCACGACCCGCGCTGATGGAGTCATGATCCTATTCTCGCCCAAGTTCGCTCCCAAGAGCTTACGCTGGAAGGAATGGAGCCCGGGTAGGGTCTTAGAAGCCCGTGCAGACATTGCAGGTACTCGGCTGGTTGTTGTCGCGGTGTACCAACACGCTTGGTCTTCAGCCAAGACCATCCAGTCCAATAAGGACGACCGTGCTAAGGTGCTTTCCGTCATGTCCAAGGTGATCAAGCAGGTGCCTAAGAGGGACTCCCTCATTGTAGCGGGTGACTTTAACACTTCCTTGCGTCCGAGCCCTCCATTAGTGGGAACGCACGTGAAGCCGCCCACTGAGGACCGCCCTGACGAATCCAACTTGTTTAACCTGCTGCTCAGGTTGCGTTTGGTAGCCCTTAACACCTGGCAATGTGACCACGTAGCCACCTTCTCACAAGGAGACGTGGAGTCGCAAATCGATTTCATTCTAACCAAAGAATCTACGGCGGGAGGCAAAGCAAAAAGGTCAGCCCCCTGGACGGACTGCCCGTTGGGAAGTTGGAAGAAAGGAGGGCATTATCCGCTTAAAGCTGAGGTACCCCTCCAACATCACTGGCTTCTCCCTCCCCACAAACTCAGCACGCGCCGCTACGATTCATTAGCTCTACAGACATCGGTCAGAGAGGAGGATGAGACGGCAAAGGCACTGCATAGCTGGATAGCTTCCAGAATTGACGCCTGCCAGGACCCAAAAGAATGGAATGCGTTGCTTTTGGAAGGTGCAGAACGCTTTTTTCCAAAAATCCCCAAAAGAAGACCGATCCCGTTGGAGTTAGAAACCCGTCGCATGTGGCGGGCCAGTACCTATGACAGGGTTGCGAACACAGCTCCCTCAGCACAGCTGATCGAGTCACCTAAAGCAATGGCACAGCCTCCTAAACAGAACACGCCATGTCCGCCGGACACCGAAGCTGAGCTAGCGCAAGTGGCACATCGCCAGGCTGTGAAACAAGCAAAGAAAGATAGGATCGCGAGTTTCATATCGGAGGTGGACGCGAGCCTGGCCGAAGGCGACCAACATATCTCCTTTCAGACCCTCAAAAAGCTGCAGCCTTGGCAGCCTGCGCGCAGAGCTCAGCTAAAGGACAGCACAGGACATCTGCTGGGTCCTGCGCAGGAGCTAGCAGCCCTCAGGGACTATGCAATTCAGGTCTTTGCGGCCCATCCTCCGTTACGGACTCTGCATGGAGCTTTCCCTGAGTTGGAGCCGCCCAAACTAGCAGCTCATATTCATTCCATCAAGCCTAATAAGGCTGTTCCCGACGGAGCCGCACCTGCGGCTGTGTGGAGACTGTGTAGCGACATCGTAGCACCGATCCTCTCAAAACACGTAGCATCCAAGCAGGCCGAAGAAAGCCTCGAATCAGACCTCGTAGATGCTGATCTCTGCTTAATCCCCAAGCCGGGCAAACCTTCTGACAAACCAGCGAACTTGAGACCCTTGGGCATCCTTAGACCTGACGCTAAGGGCCTGGCGGGAGCGGCCAGGGAAGCGCTTCAGCCACTGACCCTCTCGTTCCTCAAGCACATGCCACAGTTCGCATATCTACCAGGCCGGGGGCTCTCAGACGCGCTTGAACGCGTAGTGCATCACCTGCGCGAGGCTCGTTCCCTGTTAGAACAGGCCCACCCCACGAGACATGCCTTACAACAAGGCAATCAGGCCCCTAGCTTAGTTGGTGGCCTCACCTTCGCTCTTGACCTAAGCCAAGCGTTTGACACAGTCTCTCGCCAAGAGATCATCGACCTTCTTCAGCGAGAAGGGGCCGATCAGGACACAGTCCACCTTGTTCAGGCTCTGCATGACGGGTCTCGTTATGTCCTGCACGCGCAAGGTGATTCCACCTCTGTCGAAACCACAGCAGGCATAAAACAAGGATGTAAGCTCGCCCCCACACTCTTCTCGCTCCTTACAGGCGACCTTTTCCGCTCTCTAGTTGACTTATTCGGTGCTGAGCAGGTCTTGAAGTTTCTGACAGGATACGCCGACGATCTTACACTCCATCGGACTATCCGCTCCGAGAAGGACCTCAAGGCCATTCATGCGCTCATCGCAGCGTTACTTGAGGAGGTCCGCAAACACCGTCTCAGAGTCAACACAGGCAAGTGCGTCATCTTGGTGAAGTTGGCGGGTAGAGAATCACAAAACGTGATGAATAAACACGGCTGCTGGATCACAAACTCCAAGGGCGAGCAGGTTCGCGGATGGCGCATCGGGCCCAACAAATCGTTCCCCGCCTTCCGCAGACATTGCATTACCGCATAGGGGAGGCCAAGCAAAAGCTGCATCAAGTTCGCCAATTTGTCTACAATCGTAGGTATGCAAGCACAATGTCGCGACTCAAGGTTTGGCAAAGCACAGTCCTGAGCACACTGACGACAGGCCTATCAGACGTCGGACTAAGTGAGGAGTCGGCAAAGCAGTTACGTAGCTGGCATGCTTACAAGGTGCGATCAGTGCTGAACTTGCCAGCACATACAAGCCGCATCACCACTAAGGATCTTTTCCAGCTCTACAGTATTCAGGATCCGGTCCAAGTGATGCAGATCAAGCTAAGGAAGAGACTCCGCAAACTTGAGCGACGCGCAGCCAGAAGCCCAGACATCACAACCGAGCACTCGGTTTTGCAAGTCATCCGGGACAAGCTGTCCTTCCTATCACAACTCCCCGATGCAGCAGAACACCCTGTAGCCCTACATGCGTGCACACTCTGCGAAGCCTCCTTCGAGACAGCAAATGGACTACATTTACACAAGTCGCGAGTACATCCAGCCAGCATTGACAGATTTGTACCCTCAAGCTTCGACCGACAACTCCACGCGGTGGATGGGATGCCGCAATGCGCCGCTTGCATGCGCAAATTTCATCAATGGAAAGGCCTCCGAGACCACCTGTTGTCAGGAGCATGCCCGGAACCCCAGAAGCTTCGATCTCTGAATGCGACAGACAAACTCTCAAGTCACCCTGAGGTAAGGATCCTTTCTCAGTTGCGACAGGACATTGCTCAGCTCCCACAACATCGAGTAGCGGCGCTCTCAAAGACAGCGGAGGCCAGGGTCCTGATTCATCGGTGCCTCACGTGTGACTTCTGGACTTTTGATCACACCAAAGTTAAGTCACACTTCCGACAGGCGCATCCTAAGGACTGGTCAAGGCTACACAAGCGTGCAGTCTTTATATGCCAGGGCTTCTTGCCCCACCTTGCCAAGGGACATCCGTGCTCCTTCTGCGGTTACAAAGTTTACGATCGCAGACTGCACCCGGAGCAATGCCCCGTGCTTTATCAAGTTAGCACGCAGTGGCTGCGAGGGCAACCGGAGGCGGAGGAAGCTGTTATAGCTCCCCCCTCCAAGCCCCAAGAGAAGTCACTAGCCCATTTCTTTAGGTCACGGTCGAATGGCACAGCCTCCAATGAGTCGAGCACAGCTCGTCAACCCACGACAGACAAGCAGGAGTCCATTTCGCAGACCCTTGGACATGCGGAAATGCGACCAGCAGGTGTGCACCAGCGCGCTCTGACTAACACGTCAAATGCGTGTTACGCTAATGCTCTCTTCCAGGCTCTGCATCAGATCTCGAGTTTTGGGTATGATCTAGGTGCTTTCCAGTCAGTCCTGTCTCATCTTGGGGACGAGAGAGCCCCCAGATTACTGAACCTGTTCGGCCTGTTTGAATTTCGCCATGCCACTTCAGGCTGGCGACTGGATGGCAGACAGCATGACGTTTCAGAGCTGCTTCTACATATGCAGTCCAAGCCTTTAGGCTCCCTTCAACAAACACAGTGGCAGGGTCGTACAGATGGTGAGGTTGAAGATTCAGACGTGGGAGTCAGCCCTCTCTTCCTTCCCCTCCCGTCTGGCCCATTGACATTATCGACTTGCTTACGGTTGTGGGAATCCCAGACCTTTACCCGAGCGCTTGTCTGGTCACCTGAACTCCTAGCGGTTGTGATTTGCCGCTGGCAGGATGGAGTCAAGAACACTCAGCCATGTCTTTGGACAGGCCGCGCCACGGTGCCCGTATGGACCTCAAGCGAAAATCGAACCCAGCGACTTTATCAGGTCATAGCAGGCGTTGCCCACTTTGGGGACTCCCTTGCTTCTGGGCACTACCGCGCTTTTTGGCCGGAGGACCCCGCGGATGCAAGCTCTCAGGTTTGGATCTCTGACGACTACAGGCTCCCGGAAAAGGCCTCAGCGGCCTTGAATCTGTCCATCTCCAGGAATGTCTACATGCTTTTCTTGCAACGAATTCGCTAGCATCATCGTTAGGTGATGCATTCCGGCCCAGCTTCGTCCTTGGGGGCAACGCAGGGCGCCCGTGCGTGAGAAGCCTATAGTCAATTGGAAGTTGACATAGGCCGCCTCACGTCAAGGCCAAGTGTGTCATGAGCGCACGCGGACATGCACATACCGAAATTTCTTTTCCTCTCAATCAGCTCGCCCCTCTCTTCTTGTATAGCTTCCTCTCCGACTACTAGGCCGGCATGACCGCTTCCCCTGTAGCAGTCAAGAGTCCGGAGCACAAACGCTCCCGAAATGGCACGGACTTTGATGACGCTCCGGGGATGGAAGTTTCAGAAGAACCTCCTCTCGAGTCTCTCTCGCCTGCGGTCAAGGCCGCTGCCCTGCCGAGGCAACAGGACCAGCCGCGCCGCAAATCTATCCCGAGACAGAAAGGACCTGGGGCGGTCCAAGCGCTCGGGCAAGGCACCCAGCCTCGAGCACAATCAGGCGCCATTCAGGCGCTGAGCCCGGAAGAGCTTACCAAAGCATTCCTGGTGCATGACGACCAAATGAGTTTATTGCAACACCAGCTGTCTTTGGTGTACAAACTTCCCCAAGACCACCAACTTTCGAAGGCACTAGTTGATTCCGTGAAATCCTGGCAGGGAGGATTGAAGAAGCTGCGCCAAGGAGAACCTCACCCCGAGGGATCGTGCTCGAATGCAGTCTCCCTAGTACTTCTCCACGAACTCACCAAGGGCAACCCCCCAGAACACGTGGACAAGACGGAGTACGGCAAGTTACTGAAGGTGGTTGACTCCATGATCAACATCACCACGGACAAGACCAAGCTGGCACAGGACATCGTGCACTGCTCAGCTAAGCCAAACAAGCTCAAAACGCACGTTATCCTTGACTTCAGGGTGGCCAGCTACTCAGACCTTCTGCCATACCTCTCCCTTCTCGCCTCCCTCTTCGACTCCCACGACGGCTTTGAGCGCCTGGGAAGAAAGGCGCCGGGGGGACTGGCTCGCAAGGCTCGAGGTCGACCCTGAGTTTGGCCTAGTTGAAGCACACAGTGCACTAACTCCCTCAGCACAGCTGATGAACTGGTCAGTCTTGCACGTCTGACAATTTCGTACAGGGTGCATAGCATCACCACGCTGATTCTTTCAACAAAGTTCCAGCTGCGCACAAAAACGCAGGGGGACCTGAGAGTGCAGTTCATTCCGATCTACTCAACTTCCTGAGCGCGCCAGCCTGGCTCGAGCCTCTAGCATCATGGATCTCACACTTCTTGCGGACCTTCCGGGTCCTGATCAAGTTCCACATTTTCTGAATCTGGTACATCAGCTGGACGAGATTCTCAAGCGTAAGGCCTCGCAACTATACACAGACCCTGGCTCGGCGTCTTTTACCAGCTCTCAGTCTGCTGAACGACGCACTCTGCCCTCGGGCAAGGCTCGTCCTCCTACACCGCCAGCTCCCAAACATCGACGCACTGACGAGGCTCCGGAACAGGACACTAGGAAAGCACCTTCATAGAACTAGGCACTGCCGTTGGAGCCTGCTACCAGAGGGCAAAACTGGTTGCCATGCGATTTCCTGCAATTGCACTCCGATGCTTTGTAACCAGGTCACAGGGCTCAAGCTACCAGTGGCAGGTAGCACACAGTGCAGCACGGATTCGTCACAGACGATATCTCCCACTCACGCTGGGATGTATCGTGCTCCCTATCCTGATGGAGTGCATGAGGCTCTCGGTCGGAGCCACATGCCTGGACTTCGACGACCGGTCGACCCCCAAGTGACGGCCGCCATCTCGCCAGAGCCTTCAGGCGAGAGCATCGCTACGGGATACGCCAGCGCGGTCTTCAATTCCAGTGCTGCAAACTTTGTGCTCAAGAAAGTCACGCGGCCGCAGGAAGAGTACATGGCCAGACGAGAGTTTAGCAGATTATCGCGCCTCCCGCCGATCAATACCATCATCGAGGCTTTCTGGCAGCAAGGCCCAACACTGTTACTACCTCGACTATTCCCTGCCCATATCCCCTCCATGACCACTGACCATGTAGTCAACCTTGTGGCTGACATCCGGGCTGCCCTCAATGCAGTGCACTCCAGCCAATTGGTCCACGCGGACATCCACATGGGCAACATCATGGTTCGCTTTGACCCCCCCACCTATGTCTTGATCGACTTTGGAGGTACGGCGGGGGAAAGTGTCTATCCTCTTAGCTTGGGCTACGGTGCCCTAGGCCAGGGAGGAGCGCTTCATCGTCCTCCTCACGAGTTCCTGGAGCGTCCCACCAGGACCGTCAGAGGCGACTACTACCGGCTCAGCAAGACGATCTCCGTCGAAGTTGTGGGCAACAAGTGCTGGCGCAACACTGCGTCGGGCTTCCCGATGCCCCCGAAGCTCCCCAAACACCTGCGCGTCGAGCTGGCAGAATGGGAGAATCTCGCTGGCCTCACTCCACCCAAATGGCCAGAATCTGCCTTTCCCGGAGGAAGCTGGTACGAGACTGCCATAGATCCTTCGATCACAGTGCAAGCCGGCTTGTACGAAGAGACCGGCAATATTCGGCTGGCCACTGCCGTTTTCTCCTACCCCAGGCAGCAAAAATCCAATGCATCAGGGCTTTTTGGGCCAGAAGATCCGACTCGGGCTCCTCTTGACTCCGGTAGCTGGGAGGGCTTGCAGGCTCCGGACCATGGGCAGCCACGTCAGGACTATGTACACAGAGGTACTGCCGTACCAAAAGTACAGCAACCAGGATGGCTACCTCATGTTGGAGAATCCCCTCGAGCATTCTCCGCCTCCACCACCTCCACCGGCTGCCAGCTCGAACGAGCCAGCGCCCTCGACACCGGCTACTGAGCTGCAGGGCATTTGGGCGGAAATGGACTAGGCTTCAATCGAAGGACACAGTCCACCCTAGCGGCATATGGCACAGCCTCCGCCATGCGGCTACTGTAACCATTTCGTCGCGGAATAGGACACAGTCCATAGCTACCTGAGTCACAGACTCCGACCCAATGCCTACTGCGCTGGCCTTAGCCCGGGAAAAACCTGAGCATATGTCTTGAGCGCAGTTGCCAGCACTGTCCAGCTACCGTTTGCTAGAGCTTGGCTTAGAATCGGTTACCGGCTCACCGCTTGCGCTAGTGCCAACCTGGACAACCTTTTGGCGTTTCTTAAACAACAAGTCGATTATTTTTCAGGCAAAGAAACAACAGACAAGCAGCAATAAACAAAAGAAACAACAAGTTGTAACTTTACATCAAGGTCCATGCTTTGGGCTTAATTAATAAGTATATAAATAACAGTCGCACTGCTTCGAATCTGGTTTCGGTGTTTATAGGGTACATGGGCTTCTGCAAACAATTGCCTACGGCTCTCGGTGCTTAGGGCTACGGGGCTTCTGCAGACAATACGGCACGGTGCAGAGCTGCGGGGGGCTTCTGCACATACAATTGCCTACGGCTCTCGGTGCTTATAGGGCTACCGGGGCTTCTGCGCAAACAATTAACTACGGCTCTCGGTGATTAGGGCTATACGGGGGGCTTCTGCATACACTTGCCTACGGCTCTCGGTGCTTAGGGCTATGGGGGGCTTTTGCACAAAGAATTGCCTTCGGCTTCGATGGCTCTCGGGCTTCGGGTGCTTCTGCAAATGGACAACCAACCAAGCACAACGACCGACCGACCAAGCGAACAAGCACAGCAAGCCTTCAAGCACAACCAACCAAGCACAACGACCGACGGACCAAGCGAACAAGCACGGCAAGCCTTCAAGCACAGCATGCTTTCAAGCACAACCAACCAAGCACAACGACCGACCGACCAAGCGAACAAGCACAGCAAGCCTTCAGGCACAACCAATCAAGCACAACGGTCGACCGACCGACCAAGCAAACAAGCACAGCAAGCCTTAAGCACAACCCAAGGCGCCCAATCGACCAAGCGAACAAGCACAGCAAGCGCAATCAACCAAGCACAATCGACCGACCGACCTAGCGAACAAGCACAGCAAGCCAGCACAACCGACCGACCGACCGACCGAAAAACAAGCCAACCGACCAAGCAACGAGTTAAGCGTGCGTGTGTCAGACATGGTGCACAAGCCAACCTTTTTCACTCTGCAGACGGCGCCACATCATGGATCTCTTCAAGATATATCGAGCACTCCACGCCATCAACATAGTTCGCGGATGGGAAGCGTGGGCACAAGATCTCATGAATTTCATGAAATCTTCTTCTGCAAAGTTTGCGAAGAACATGGGGTTGATAGCATTGCGTTCAATGTCAGATATCAGGTGACACAAGTAATGGTGTTTCGGCCTCACTTTGTACAGAGTTTGCTTGCGAAGCAAGCATTGCCGAGCCATCCTTTGCCAGAGTTCCAGGTGCAATTGCAGCAAAGCAGTGCCTTGAGAGGCTTCATGTCGAGCGAGAAACGGTCGTTGGCCTTTGCCGAAGAGCGACAAAGCGGAATCCAAGGACCAGAGCATAGCGGCACGAACTTGATTCCAGTGAATAAAGTCAGCATCTGCAGTCCACGGCACGGCCCGCTCCTCATTGGGTAGGATATATATATATATATATATATATATATATATATATCTATCTTTCACCATGCCATTTAGGAAAACAAGCGATATGGCTGATGCAGTTCAAGTACTACGTCAATGGCAAAGTGTGTCACAAACGCCAGCAAGTTCCTCGTTCGAGATGCTTTGATGCGTGACGACAGCTCAGGGTAGTTGGCGCTGTCCGATTTGCCCAGCGATGCCACCGTCAGCGGCTTGATGTGGACGTCCAGGCGACGGTCACGAGCCCACAGCTTGGCGCGTGCAGTAAAAGTAAACAGGACATTGTCGAACGGTGTGTCAGAAGCCATGCCCAGGAACTCATGCATCTGACCTGGACGATTCGAAAGCACAAATGATAGCAACTTCTAAACCCCATGACATGCAGCAAACAAACCCACGTCACAGCTTACCATGCTCCGAGATTCGGCTTTCCAACGTTTCCCAGAGGACACTGCCAATGAGGTCCCGCAAGATGCCCAGATGGGCAATGTGCATTACTCGGCTGCAGAGGCACCACATTAGTTGTTAAAGCAACTCTTTCAATCTCAGTCCTACACCGTTTACCAGCCAATCATACTGCAAGTGGGAAGCTGTCGAAAGCGCGTCTGTGTTTGTGAAAGCCAGGGATCACCTTCCATGGAGTGTGCTCCTCTGTGGTACATGCTTGCCTCGGTTCCAGGGTTCGTCGCCAGTTGGCAGCCATCGTAAAGTCAGCGTAGGTGAGGCCACGAAGTCTTTTCTGGGCAAGGCAAAGGTCGCAACAGTTGTTGGTCAAATAATTCCTTCTCAACCGGTGGCTGAGCATGTGGGCTTCCTGGTCACCCTTCCACCACGAGAAGATGGCACGTTTGTCGCCCATGATCGGGGTTTTTGCCCTCTTGCCCCTGAAGCTGTTTTCTGGGAAAACCACGTCCAAATGGTCGCGATCTGCAAAACATCCAGTTTTCAAGGATCTCAGGTCCCACTCAAGCACAGCCAGCACTGCCTCTCGTGTTTTGGCGCAGATGCGACTGGAAGGCAAGCCAATGAAGCAATGTCGCGACAAGAGGGATCCCTTTTCGTTCAGGGGCACAGACCAGCTCCAGAATGCCGCAGACTCATCATGATAATTTGGCACGGCGTCTTCGTGCCAGACCATGGGGTACGTCAGGTGCAGCGGGTGGTCCTTATGAGCAGAGAGGTACACCTCATCTGTTTCTCCTCAGTGTGTCGCCCACGGACTCAAGCATTTGTGTTATACGGGGGTTCAGGGGTCTGTGGCTAGATAGGTAGATTGGTCGATATGTTTTCTTTTAGAAAAAAATAAACTACTTTAAAGTTGCGGAGTTTCTGGCCCACCACTCTTCCAAGCTTCCCAGCCCCAGAAAAATTTCAGACTCCAGGCCTCGAGCGTGTATTTCATGGAAGACATCAGATGGCAGCACGAAGCAAACCTCCTCGTGAACCAAACTTCTGGTTTGATTCTGGCCGGGTCTCCCAGAGCTGAGCAGCGGCAGCTTACATCTGTATCCACGGAAAGGGAGTTGTATCCAGCGCCACATGTCTCTTTCTCTCGTGCTCCTTGAAAACTGTCGATTTGCGACACCACGTGCACCGTCACAGACAAAGGCTGCGGCAATCTTAGCGGAGTCGTGAATCGACATGGCACCAGACCCCACACGTTCTGCCAACACTTCCGCTCCACGGCCATCCATGTCGTCTGTCTTCCTGATCAGCTCTGTACAGGGGTGGCAAGTGCCAACGCCCTGAAAGAGATGTGGAAATAATGCGGTTGAGACTCATTCGTCGATGTTGTTGCTTCCTGCAGCAACCATGCAAAATTTATGCTGAGCGTAGCTGTGGACAAAAGCATTATTGCAACTCCCCATAATTGATTGCATGTTCTGCAGGCAGCTGGCATGACCGCGGACTCCAAGTTCGGAGCTGCACTGCACGAGGTGGACGCACCGTACCTGCGACAGGATATATAATAGGACGAGATTGTGATCGATCGTGCGACGCGAGACCGAAGGCAACAACGCAGCTGTCAGATTTTTTGTCACAATAGCCGCTGAACTATAGCAAAAGTGTGTAGGATTCTGCAGGCATCGGAGCAGGATCTGTCTTGGCCATGACGACATGCGCAGCAACGCAATTTTCGTTGGTATCATGGCGGCTCCCTAGAAGGGGCCGGGTCAAATTCTATTTCCTGGATTGAGGGGGCCGGGGCCTCAGCCCACACTATAGAGTAACATGGACAAGATTGCATCCCTGCCACGTCTGCCAGACAGCACCCGTGACCCGCACGACACCTGCGCTGCCGGGAGAGGAGGCCTCATGCCCGGCAGAGACGAACCAAAACAAGCGAGGGTTTCACTGCTCCTTTGGAGCACCCTTGCGTTTCTTGTTGGATCCCTGCTTATTGGCCGGTTTCATGGTCGCTGCTTTTGTGAGGCTTTCAGCTGCTTGCTTCGGCCTTTCCATATCTTGCAGCAGCAGCACGTACTGCTTCCCGAAAGGGAGGTACTGCTCCTCCACATCCACTTTGGCTCTCAACAATGCCTTCACATCGTTGTGCAATTTCCTGGCATGTGACATGCGCCACGCACACATGATTGCATGTGGCAGAATCGAAAACAGTTCCCTACGAGAGAAAGTATAAGTGCGAGCGGGGCACTTGAAGTTGCTCTGGGCGTTGGCCAGATCTTTCAGCAAGTCCTTGCCGTAGGGATTCGCTTCCATCTCCGTCTTCAGCTTGGCAGCCAACGTAGACCCAGCCAGGGCTTTCTTCGCCAGGTCCTCGCCCTTGTCGAGCACAGTCATGTTTTCCAGCGTCTTCTTCTTCGGCTTCTTGGGTGCTGGCGGATCTCGGGTATCCTTCTCTCCCGATGGCACACCCTTCGGATCGGCCGTCGCAGGCGTTGATGGCACCGAAGGCGAAGGCGAGGGAGCCGAGGACGATGACGGCTGTCCAAGCCGTCGTTTCAGAGCACTCGGTTCGGGCCGCCTCCGTAGCACATGTGCAAAATAGCATGTGGTGCACAAATGCATTGGACCTGCAACCCTCACTATATCTGGGTAGGTGGCATAAGATCTTTCAGAGCAGGCAAATCATCTCGATGAACATTCGTGCGGGCGCCCACGATCTGGCCTGAGATAACATGAAATAAGCTATGGGATTCTCGAGGGAGACTGATTGACGTCACAAACACACAATTAAAGGCACATGTCCAGCATGGGATCAGTCAGGCCAAGGAACGATCGATGTCGGAACTCCCCCAGTTCCTTCGAGAGGACACGGGCAGCAGCACTTTTAAGATGCAGCAGACCTACAGAACATGCATGAACAAAACTCTCAGACGTCGCATGATGTCATGTGGTCCTCTCTGTCTTGGAAAGGTAGAAGATCTTGGAGCCTCGGAGGTTTGGATCTTCGGCCCAATCTCCACTGGCTTCCTTCTCTTTCATGACATCTTTCGCCCGCTCTCCGTATTTCTGGATCAGTTCCAGCTCCGTGTAGGGAGCTGAATTCGTCAGCTCCTGGCTGCTGACCTCCTTCACGACTTGCCGCTCGTAGCTGCTGCACAGCTCCTGCAAGTCGCCCCCATGCTCTATGAGCTCACTGATCAAGTCCGAAACGGAGTCGTCATCCTCTTTTGCAAGCTTCTCTCTCAGGGAAGCGGGCAGGGCTTCCTGCCTTTTCGGATTCTTCCTCAGGCGATTCAGAAGCATCGCGCTCTGGCGTCTGTTGCACGCAGGCTTTTGCACCGGCGGCTCTTCGGAAGCCGGCTTCCGATCCACAGTTTTTTTTGCTTCTTCCTCTTTCTTCTCATCCTTCTTCTCATCCTTCTTCTCTTCACACGAGGGCTCCTCGGTTTTCTCCTCCTTCACTTTGGTCCATCCCAACTGTTTCTTCACTTCGTCCTCGTCATCCACTCTGGACCTCAGGGCCTGTGACTGCTGACGCAGCCGGGCGAGCTCATCCATTTTTTTCTTGTCCTCCGCTTGCTTGTCGAGCTGCTCCCTGACTTTCGCCATCGCTTCTTGCACAGTTTCTGAATCCATCTTGGACTGTAGATTCAGTTTTCGCTGAATTTCCTCCTGACGTGCTTGCTTCTCCGCTTTCAGTTGATCCAGCTCCAGCAGAAGTCGCTCCCGTTCGTCTTCGTATCTCTTCTCCTGTCAGTTTCTAGCCTAATGGTTTACAAGGTTTATAGGGGTTAGGGGTTATAAGGGTTTGGGGAGGTTCATAAGGGTTTAGGTTTAGGGGTTAGGGCGAGTTTTGGGAAGATCGGATCAGAGCGCACGTGTTGGGTTTAAATAAGTTAGGGTTTAGGGTTTCTAGGGTTTAGGGTTGTGGACATTTAAGGTTTAGGATTGATCGGCCTGGTCTAGTGGAGTCTCTTTGGCCTTTTCATTTTCTTTCTTGAGCCTGGCTTCCTCCTCCTCCTCTTTTTTTCTCATCTCCTCTTTGGCCTTTGCTTCCTCCTTGCGATTGGCTTCTTCCTCCTCTTTTTTCCTGGTCTCATCCTTGGTGTTTTCTGGGCCCTCCTTGCACTTGACTTCCTGATCCTTCTGGAGCATCAGGAGCTGCCGTTCCAAGTCATCCCTCTCCTTCCGGAGTCTTTGTCTGGTGTTTTCTGCTTCCTCCTTCCGCCTGGCTTCCTCCTCCTCCTCCTCCTCCTCCTCCTCTGTTTTCCTGATCTCTTCTTGGGCCTTTTCTGCTTCCTCCTTCCGCTTGGCTTCCTCCTCCTCCTCTTTTTTCCTGATCTCTTCTTGGGCCTTTTCTTCTGCCTCCTTGCGCCTGGTTTCCTCCTCCTCTTTTTTCCTGATCTCATCTTTGGCCTTTTTTTCTTCCTCCTTGCGCCTGGCTTCCTCCTCCTCTTTTTTCCTAATCTCTTCTTCGGCCTTTTCCTTTGCTTCCTTCTTAAGCCTGAGGTTTTCCTGATCTTGCTTCATGATCTCTTCCCAGCGCCTGTTGTCTTCCTCCTCCTTTTTCTGCATCTCCTCCATTCTCTTCGTTTCTTCTTCCTTGCGTCTCTTGCATTCCTCCTCATCCTCCTCAGCTTTATTCATCCTCATGGATTCTTCCTTCTTACGCAGATCCTCCAACTGTCGTTCCAAAGCAGCTCTGCGTTGCATGAACTCCTCATCCTTAATCTTCTGTTCGTCTGCGATCCGTTTCGCTTCCTGCTCCTTGGTCCTGCGGATTTCCTCTTTCATCTTTTCTTCTTCTTTTGCCTTCCGCTTTGCATCCTCCTCTTTCTGGCGGATCTCCTCCTTCAGCCTTTCTTCTTCCTTCCGCCTGGCATCCTCCTCCTCTTTCTTGCGTATCTCTTCATTCAGCTCCTCTGCCTTCCGCATGGCTTCCTCCTTCTGTCGGATCTCCTCGTTCAGCCTTTCTTCTTCTGTCGGATCTCCTCGTTCAGCCTTTCTTCTTCTGCCTTCATCTTGGCTTCCTCCTCCTCTTTCTGGCGGATCTTCTCCTTCAGCATTTCTTCTTCCTTCCGCCTGGCTTCCTCCTCCTCTTTCTTGCGGATCTCCTTCAGCTCCTCTGCCTTTCGCATGGCTTCCTCCTTCTGTCGAATCTCCTCTTTCAGTTTTTTTTCTTCTGCCTCCATGGCTTCCTGCTTCTTCCGGATCTCATCCCTCAGGCGGTTTTCTTCTTCCCTACGCCTGCTTTCCTCCATCCCCATGCGGATCTCCTCGTTGAGCTCATCGTTGAGCCTTTGTGTTTCTTCCTTCCGCCTGGCTTCCTCCTCCTCCTTCTTTCGGATCTCCTCATTCAGCCTTTGTTCTTCCGCCTTCGCTGTGGCTTTCTCATCTTGTTCCTAGCAATGATTCAGGGCGAAAGTATGCGGGCGTTGGCACTTGCCACCCCGCACGGACGTACACTATTCCTAGCAATGATTCAGGGCGAAAGTATGTGGGCGTTGGCACTTAGCCACCCCGCACGGACGTACACTAGTCCTAGCAACGATTCAGGGCGAAAGTATGCGGGCGTTGGCACTTGCCACCCCGCACGGACGTACACTAGTCCTAGCAATGATTCAGGGCGAAAGTATGTGGGCGTTGGCACTTAGCCACCCCGCACGGATGTACACTAGTCCTAGCAACGATTCAGGGCGAAAGTATGCGGGCGTTGGCACTTAGCCACCCCGCACGGACGTACACTTTAAGGGTGTTGGCACTTACGAACTGCAAATCCTACCTCCATTTGTTTCTTCAAGGAAACCACACGGTTCCGCAGGAATTCCTCTTCCTCCATTCGTCGCTTCTTTCTTGCCTCGACGGAAAGACCGGACGACTTGCATGCAGAGCACCTAATTCAACCAAATGCAATTGGGTCGCTTCTTCGATCTCGAAAATCATTTCGACTTTCTTGAGTGGATCAAGCTGGGCATCTTCTGAAATCTCCTGCGCTGAATTAACATCACGAGTCCAATGCATGCGGTGTCCAGACAAAAGGATACCGGGCCTTCATTTCCGCTTCATCCATGAGATCTTCGAGATCCATTTCCATGTAATCGTTGTCAGCCTGACAGAGAAATGCACATCCAGCAACGTACACATGTTCTGACACGCATGACTGCCGCATGAAACAAGCCCACCTGCGTCGCCATCGTTGCTTGGGTCTCCATGCACTGTGTCTCGCTGGCCCGAGGAGCAGGATGCACTTCGGCATCTTTCAAACCCCGGCACACAACTCGACCGATTTTCTCGGCCGAGTCCATCTGCTCCAACTTCACCCTGATGTCGGACATGTTTGAGTTTTGTTGCTAAGCTGGCTTTGCCAAGTTGTCTGTCAAATTACAAAATGTCGGACATGTCCGACATCAAGGATCGAAGCACGACCCAAAGCAAGGGCCTCCCTATGCACGGGATCCCTACAGGAAAACCAAAAGCTGCAGGTGGGCAATCGGAGCTCCATATATGCAGCAGCGAAGCACAGCCCGTAGAATGCATCATGTTCACAACAGCAATTACACTGCCCAATGTTTTGACACAAGCGCAGACAGATGTTGCATTCAAGCGTCAAGCCATCGGATCCTGAGACGACATCCAACCAACAGCAACAGATGCCATGAAGGCAATTGGTAACGGGTTGGTGTGTTATGTACTCGAATGGATAGGAAGGGTAAGTTGCTCTATAGGGGTAACGGGTCGTAACGGGTGGGTAACGGGTGGCCCTGTTCTATTATGTAATAGACGTTTCTTTCGGTAACGGGTCGGTAACGGGTCGTTCCGTTGTACGGTTGATTGGAACTTGTTTGTGACGGATGATACGAAGCAGCAAATGCAGTCGGGTCACAGGAAACGTCGACAGTACATGAGGGTATCCGCCAGCTCCAAGTCGACATCGTCATATGAAACAGCCCGAAGTATGCCAACCTACGGTCAGCATGGCCAGGGCAACACTCTATCACAGCAGAGTTCAGGGGTAGACGTGCCACCCAATCCTTCATTTGGAGCAGGCCCATGTCACCAGAAGCAGCCAATGCGGCAATCCGACGGGACATCCTGCACGTGTCTAATGTAACACGATCCGGATCACACCGATTCATACCATGCAGCAAGGTCCCGAGGGATCGCAAGCGACTGCGATGGATCTTCCACCAGTTCGCGATGCATCGCCCAAACCTGGGTTGGCATTCAATCCTATCTAGGCCGCACGATTAAACTGCACGATTAAGCAGTCACGCAATCTCGGGCATGTGCTCGACGGGATAGTCTTGACTGGCCTTCAATCCCGGACCGCCCGTGACTCGTTCGACTCCATTCACATCATGAGTCCTCGTTGGGTAGACGATATATACAGGGGAACAAGGACACCATGCAGGAATGCCACTAGCTAAACCGAGATGCCTGCAGGTCACAGGCAGACTGGAGTGATCACTCTTTGTGAAGGACGTGTAGCTCGTGAGGGCTTCCGTGACATCATCAGCAGAATGCACACAGGCTTCAGTGAATCGGCGCCCCAATTTCCCAGGTTGATGCTATACTGGCTCAGGCCACCTCTGTCCTTAAAGAAGGATATCAAATATTGCATGGGCACCGTGTTGACTATATGAGAACCTTTCGGGTTCTCAATCGTGAACACAGATCCACGCCACCATGCCAGCAAGGCGAATGCCACCGTGACACCAACGAGGCGGTTCCCCAAAGCCACGTGCGGCCTGGTGGTGTCATCTTCCGGAAAGAAGGGGCTCCTCTGATGTGTTGCAGCATTTATCCATACAAAGCTGGAGCAGACGACGCCGAGATGACATAGCGCCCCTGGCTGGGCCAGCAGGATTGCTGCCACGCCGACCAGCAAGCCAATGTTGGAGCTCAGGTCATGCAGCTCGCTGCCTTACGAACTAGACAAGGTTCCGATCGACACCAACGGCTTTCACATCGTAACCCATATTCCGCCAAGCAGATGCCAGGCGGGCTTTCCCAGCGAAGAATTCCAGGAGTTGCACATCACCGCACACCTCCTGACAGGAATGATAAAGGCAAAGAGGATTGGTTCTGCGTGGCAGTCACAATTTGAATTGCTGCTCCTCCGACGCACGAACTCCTGCTTTCTGCAGGACAAAGTGGAAGATCACCAGTTCCACCAGAACCTCATATCCAGGATGTTGCATGTGTGAAATCGCAAATCCGGAATGAACATGGATTTAATGTGACATACTCTTGCGTTTTTCCCATTCGCCGCAGCGCCATGCGGTTGCATCATCACGCAGCATATATAGCTTCAGCTAGCGTCTGCCATTGCAGCGTTCTTCAGGTTCCGGAGTCTCTCCAGAGCCGTGCCCTCATCACCACCATCATTAAGCTCTGCTGCGGCAGCGTTCACCTGAAGCACTTGAAAAATGGGTCCCAAGAGCACGTCCGACCGAGGTTTTCTTTAGGAAGCATACATTCAGCGGTGAAAGATCCCAGCCTCATCGAAGTGGTGGCTCAATTGTATGAGCTGCTTGTCTTTGCCATTATCCAGCTTCTTCGCCAGAGCCAGGATCTGGACCACAACATGTTTGACGCATCATATGCAGCATATGACGACATGCACTGCATGTGAAGTTTATCCTGCCGGCGAGACACATCTTTTCCATTGCGACGTGCCTTCTTTGTGACGTAGGTCTTTCTTGTTTTCTTTGTTTTCTCAGCAGCCACGCTCTTCTTCTCCGCACGGAGCTTCAGTTGGTCTGCAGTGCCAGGAAGGTTTCATGGTTATGACAGCTCAAACACATGACTCAAGGCCCAGCCTGACGACAACAGCGGTTCTGCCGGTGTGCGTGCATTGTGATCTTTCATATCCTGGCCAGTCTATAAGGTGACTGATCCAACAGGGCAAGGCATGCAGGCATCATGGTTTTGGGGGCAGCAGAGCTTCCTTTACGTATTCCGGTTGTGGTGTGTATGCCACCTTCGAAGCTGCCGCGAACTGGTCTGGCTCAGGAGCGGGGTCTGCCTGGTGCAGGCAGTCGATCATGTGTTGAACCCTCTGGAAAGAATTGTGTACGCCACCTTCGAAGCTGCAGCGAAGTGGTCTGGATCAGGAGCCGGGTCTGCCTGGTGCAGGCTAGTCGATCATGTGTTGAACCCTCTGGAAAGAATTGGGTATGCCACCTTCGAAGCTGCAGCGAACTGGTGTGGATCAGGAGCCGGGTTTGCCTGGTGCAGGCAGTCGATCATGTGTTGAACCCTCTGGAAAGAATTGTGTATGCCACCTTCGAAGCTGCAGCGAACTGGTCTGGATCAGGAGCCGGGTCTGCCTGGTGCATGCAGTCGATCATGTGTTGAACCCTCTGGAAAGAATTGGAATTCAATCATGCGGCCCCAGAGGCCGCAGCGGGCTTGTCGGTCGAACTTCCGGCCGCCGCGGGCTTGTCGGTCGAACTTCCGGCGGACTGAGATAGAGCGGCCGGCGAAGGAAACAGCAATACATTGCGCAGACACACAGAAATCCAAATGAAACCTAAATGGCACAACTCGACTCAATCAGAGGCCAGGAGCTGGCATGCCGGCACCTTCATCGTCCGAACAAAGGTCCAGGAGCTTGTCTTGTAGATCCTATATACATAGCAGCAACAAGACCGGTGACATGTGGCCCAGGAATATACACAAGCACATGAGTCGACCACCCAGTCCTCCATGACGCGCTTCCTTTTGTTATCCAGTTGCTTCTGCAACTCGATTCTTTCTCTGTCGCCTTCCTCGAGCTTCACATCGAACAGCAGGTCGTGCTCCAACTCGGCCTCGGGCACCCCGGCGTCGTCTTTGGGCTCTTGAGCTCCGTCCTCCAAGAGGTCGAGAAGCTCCAGCAGCTTCTCATCATAGGAGGCGGCAACGCTCGGCCACTTTGTGCTGCCGCAACGCGCTGCAAGAAATTTCCACGACCGCCGAAGCTTCCGCAGCGCCGATACCATCGCCTTCAAGTCGTACGCCAGGGTTTCAACGATCACCCCCGGCATGATCGGCAGGAGCACACTCGACAGAATCTGCACCATCCTGAGTCAGGAATGTTCAATCTCAGGCAACACAGCATGCACGATCTACAGTTTGAGCTGAGCATCGACTCACCACTGATGAGGACCTTGGGCTCGCAGAGCAGGAGTGGCTTCAGGATCCAATGATGCTCCTGATCGTCTCGAGAGACAGCGAAGCAGACAACACCCCAACAAAGAGAGGAATAGCAGAACTCACTTTCGCCGGGGAGCAATCAGAAACTCGCGAGCGATGGTCCCTTTCAGACTGGACACCTTCTTGAAGATATTTTGAGCATCTTCGATCACCTTCGGGATGAAGTCCAGGGGCACATTATTCTTGATCTGATCAACCACAGCGGACAGCTCGTCCGCTTCCAAAGTCCGCTCGACCATCCCGCTTGGCCGACCCATTCTACTGGTTTGCTTAATGTGCACATCTGACAAAAGCTGCATGCAGCTAGCTCTACTGCTAGAGATACCTGTAGCTGAGTCCTGGAATCCAGGACCATGCACAGCTGCATGCAGCTAGCTCTATACTGCTAGAGATACCTGTAGCTGAGTCCTGGAATCCAGGACCATGCACAGCTGCATGCAGCTAGCTCTATACTGCTAGAGATACCTGTAGCTGAGTCCTGGAATCCAGGACCATGCACATTCAACACCATGCTGCAGAGCCATTTTGCATCCAGTGTATGCAATCAACAAAAGTGCAGCATGCAGCATGACTGCCACGGAATCTTTCTAAGTGCAAACGCCTATTGCGAGCAAGGAGCCCAAGGAAGGCCAAGAAAGACCATGCCATATATTTCCCTCATGTCATGGAATTCCAAGCGCTCTAGGCACTTTTCAACCAGCAGCACATCTGGAATATATACCATGGCTCTGAGTCCAAGGCGCTGTGCGTAGACCAATTTAGATATTTCAGAGGCTGATCCATGTTGCCCAGCAGCCCAACAAGAATGATTTACATGCACGGCACATACAATATGTTTTAGCGGCCAGAGTTATTGCTGTATGAACGGCTTCCCTAAAAGGTGCCGGAACGAGGTTTATGCTTACGTGATGTCACTTGACTCGAGCAATCCGAGACACGATTTCGAGCATCCATGATGCGTGATCGCACAGGCACAACAACAAAGCCTCACAGAAGCAATTGCTGGCAAAGCGAGGGGGCACTTGCTGAGCGGACGGGCCACATCATTTGCTTCTCGTTCTGTGCACAGGCGCACACGTTTACACTTTCAAACAACGATCGCATGTAAGAGGCATCAAGGAGCAGTCCTGATAAGAATTTTCTCTTCTGTTAAACATTCTGCCAGGAACAGTAACACAGCTAGTGCAGTACAGTTAATGTACAGGAACAGCCGTCACGCACACGCGACGTGCAGGCTCGAGACCCCAGGACACACCGTGCCCAGGAACAAAAGTGTCCGACAGTCTTTGTGGGTAGGAACCCTTAGTGAAGCCCGTTCTTTAACATGGTAGCGGAGCTGCCTCCAGGAACTTCCTTGGCAGCGATGATGCTACTCGTAGCCATAGGAACCATGATGCTCGGCGCCATGGCAGTTTGCCTCGTTGCCGGATGGAAGCAGATGCGCGCAAATGAGCAGATCACCAAGAAGACGGAGACAGTGCTCAACATGCCCACGCTCAGGATCGCAGTCCGTTCAGGAACAAAGTACCACCGCAGAGGTGGTGGACACCTTCGCAACCACAACGTGACAGCAGGAAACGCGCGAGACTTTGACGCTTGCAGCGATTGCTACCCCGACCGAGTGTTGGTGGAAGAGAGAGAGAAAAGGAACATGAAGTGCTACGGTTTGGCAGCATGTATGGTGCTGCTGGGTGGTTTCGCACTGGGAAGCCTCGCAACTTTGTGCGGGATGATCTTGGTCCCAGGAGCAAGAAGTATGGCGGTGAGACCGTGGCAGGCCCTTGGCAACAACGCGGAGACCAAGGAAGAACTTGCCCTTGGAGACGTCTTATCCTCCAAGGATGCGAGCCGTGGGAGAAAGGAACTTACTTACGTGGAGAGCGACGAGAGCGAGCTCATGGCAGTGTGGTCGAGCAGAAGGAAGGTAGTGTGGTCGAGCAGAAGGAAGCCCAATACGCACCGGAACCGCTACAGGAACTACGACGTGTACGGCGAGTACTACCAGCAAGGCTACAACGAGTGCAGCGTGAACCCCTACGGCACCAACGTGAACACGATCAGGAACACGAACGCGTACACGATTAAGGACTATGTGGAGATAGGAAAAGTCATGGTACCGTACGCTTTGTTGTGCGCGAACCAAGTGATGAACGAGCTCTACAGCGTCGTTAGCGTGACCGGTGAGTACTACACGGAAGAGAACAGGAACGGCAACCAGAACACCGAGAACCAGGAGAGTGAGAGCCTTGAGTCAGGCTACGCCCCTAGGTACCTAGTAAAACAACAGCGAGAAGTACTGAGAAAATTTGTACAGGAACATGTTCACAGTTTCGTAGAAAAGCTAGCAACTGTAGGAAAGAAGTTTCACGACGTCGTGCATGTGATAGTTCAGGAAGTCATTTCCAACAGAGTTGTATTTCAAGGAATTAGCATAGCAGTGTTCTTAGGAACCCCAATGGGACTGATTACTTGGATCACCCTGTCGTACTATTCTAGTGTGTTTTTCGCAAGAGCAAGCAACCGCTCAAAGCACCAAAGGAAGACAAGAGGAGAAAGGAGAGCACAAGCAGTGTGCAGGAAACAGTGCAAGTCGCTACTTTTAGCAGCACTAGTATACAGCAACCTTGAAACAGCAAAAGGAATGGAGGATGCATTGAAGGCACTTGCCGAGATCAATGCACAGACCTTACAAGGAATACAAACACTAGCAGAGGAGATCAGGAACTCAGCAGCTTCAGGAAGTCAAAGAGAAGCAGGACTTACACAAGCATTCCAGGAAACCCTGACAGCAGTTCAGGAACAACAGAAGACAGCGCAAACAGCGTTGGCAGACGCTCACACAAACGCAGCAACGACACTCGAGGAGATAGGAGCATCCCTGGAGAAAGCAGTAAAGGAACAAAGAAAGCCTGGAGAAGTGGAGTTGCACAAGCTGATTAAAAGCCCCGAAGCATTTTCCCCAGGAACATGGCAAGAAG
>CAJNDT010006013.1:1206914-1262778 GCA_905221615.1 Symbiodinium sp. CCMP2592 | reverse complement strand
CACAACAATCAACCCAGGCTCACGATCGACTGCAACGGACACGGAGCGGGTGGCCATCAAAGCTGCGTGCTTTGTTTATAATAGATCGAACTATGGCGATGTCAAAGTATTCTGTTTGCACAGCTGTTTCTCGGTGTGGTAATTGCCAACGACCGATTCTGCAGCCATATCTTAAGATGTGTGATTTTGCTATAGTTACTATAGTCATGTACACTTAAATCTGAAAGTCATATAGGTCCAAAACATCATGATGAGCCTCTGACTGCGGACAAAACCGACCAGTTTTCCCAATCAACCCAGGCTCACAATCGAGTGCAACGGACACGGGCCGGACCATGCATAAGCGAAGCTGTGTGCTTTTTTATAAAAGCACGATGGTGATGTGAAAGTATTTTGTTTGCACAGCTGTTTCCCGGTGTGGCAATTGCCAACGCCCGATTCTGCAGCCACTCGGTGCTTGGGCTCTCGGTGCTTGGGAGGCTCTCGGTGCTTGGGCTCTCGGTGCTTCGGCTCTCGGTGCTTGGGCTCTCGGTGCTTCGGCTCTCGGTGCTTCGGCTCTCGGTGCTTGGGCTGAGGGGCGGCAAGAGTGTACAGTTATAACACACGTTTCTCGGGGTGGCAAAATGCCATCGCCCTGGTATAATACGCATACGATGTGTCATTTTCGCTCAACATATGTGCACTATCAAAGTCGTATAGGCATAAAATATCGCCTGAGGAGCCTCTGACTGCGGACAAAATCACATAGTTTTCAAAGGACCTATCAATCGAACGTTAAGAAACATCAAATAGCCAGCCCCTTTGGGGAAGAAACGACACATGACAGCAAACACCACGCGACGTTTAAGAAACGACAAAGGGCTGTCCAGGAATGGTCGGCGAGGATGACGGCCCAATCCGGGCCATTTCCTTCCCCGCTGCGATCTTCGCAGATTACATGGAGGACTACCTCACTCTCTCGGCGTTAAAGTTGTACTGTGAGGAGGCCCAAGTGTCCCTGCCGTTGGCAGCAGGAACATGGCCCTACAATGACATCACGGCATGGGCATACAAGGCTCTCCCACCCCTGCAGTGGCAGCGATTCGAGACCTATCTCGATTCAATGACTACCATGGCTTGCTCAGAGGCAGAGGACGGCTACCTGATCAATCCCATCCCACATGGGGGCTTGTCACACATGGTACCCAAAGCAGAGCAGATAGCGAGCAGCTGTATCACTTCTCGCTGTCTTTCCATCTGGTCCTCGGTCCGTCAGGTTCTGCAGTACCTACCCTTCGAACCCCACGACAGATGGGAGTGCACCCCTCGTGCGGCTGGCCCTTCCGGTGGACAGCGATTTCGGGTCGGGGCCGTCTGCCGCGTTCTTCCTGGCCTGCTAAAGGAGACCATCTCCCACCCCAACGTCACTCGGCTCTTCAACGCCTTCGTGTACTCATGCCGTCCAGAACACCAGTGGACTTCTCTCGAGGTCTTGGTCGATGTGCACTCCCCACTTCACAAAGACGCTAACAATGCAGCCTTGGGTACATTGCTCATCCCGATTTCCATTTGCGACAATGGCGGCATTTGGATTGAAGACCCTGAAGGCTGTGACTACCAGGCGATCCCAAACCAGCAGGGGATGATCCGGGGAAGCTGCTTTGACCTCCGCGGCCTTAGCCTCTCCTTCCGGGCGGATGTGTTATGGCATGCAACTCAACCGTGGGAAACCTTTACTCGAGTCGTTTTGGCGGCCTACACGGTAAGAGGAGCCTCTCGTTTCTCACCAACGCTGCAACAGCGCCTGACTGAGCTGGGTTTTCGCCTCCCGCTAGGTACCACAGATGACTAGTTAGAACGAATGGCACAGCCTCTCGAGCTGAGACACAGTCTCTGACCATCTCTGCTCGTATTTTGAGGTTAAAGGAGGTACGCAAGCACGTGTAGTATCTGCACCGCTGTGACAACGTCACTGCACTTCTTCAGTACTTCTTGGCTCTAATAAGTTTGGCTTTGCCCTCCATACACTTGCCTGTACTGATGGAAGACGCCTTCGTTCAGCGAATCTTTCACTTCCTGACGCCGATGCTCCTCAGCCTCGACTTCTACTTGCAGCTGACGGACCTGGACAGAACTGCCATCGATGACTCGAGCAGCCAGTCCAGCCTTACAGGACAAGGTCTCGCCACCAGGGATGGCCTGACAGCAGCCAGAACGGGCCTCCTGAAACTTCTTCAAGAGTGCTTCAATCACTGGCCGGCCCTCTCCATCACCTACATCCCCCCAACTGCGCAAGACACGCAGGACCCGAAGGACATGCATCTTGTCTACGAGGTCACGCAGCCGCGTCTTATTCAAGTCCGACGACTTGCCACTGTTAATCGCGTCTGGCATGACCTCATATCCGACATGATATCTGGTCACGCCCGCATCAATACAGTGGAACTTCTGGTGGCGATGTCACGTTTGCGAAAGTCAGGCTCAGTGTCGGTTCGCGAAGGCCAGGACATCTTCTACCTTCCGGTCTCGATGGCGTTCAGATTGCCGGTCGAGAAACTCACTTCTCCTCTGACTCGCACTGCTCCCGCAGCCGCTTACCGCGCCTCGGGCTTTAACGCCTGGCATGCGCTCCTCTTTGACAGCTATGATGCCCTGCAGAATGAGACCGAGCAACAGGACTAAACGTGCCATTAAGGAGTCTAACTTTTTGCAGCCAGCAACAGTGCTCTCGGCTTGAAAACTGGGCATATTCCGTGACAAGTCGTAGTTCGTAGGGTGTGCGCCTTGAGTCACGTTCATTTCTCGGCACGCCCCTTGCCTGCCAGTTTTCTGTCAGCTGGCTCTAAGAGACTCGCTCAATGCCATGGATGGGCTTTCCCTGCGCCACGCTATGATACATCTTCTACCAGGGGTCCTCACCCTTGACTCTTACGACGCCTCGCCCTACCCCAACTCCTACTGGAACGATCTGGACCTGCTGCATGATGAAGCTCGTGCAACTCGTGATCGGCTACAGGATCTACTCCTACGTTGGGCCAGAACGAGCCCCTTCTCGCAGTACTCCATTGTTGGCGACACACTCAGGATCGACCACAACGGAGTGCATGCTCAGCTCGGCATTGTCAATCTGAATCTGTTACAGGCTATACGGCTCGCGGCGGTCTGCCGTGCGTGGTACTCCGAAATTGCTCGTCTCCTAGACGGCAAACCCTGGATAGGGGTGTGGAGAGCCTACATCCATCTGCGCAAGCAAGGAGCAGGAGTGTTCATTGAAGTTCTGCCGGATCAAGCTGGCACCCTTTCGAGAGAGGCCATAAGCGTCCACTATGAGCAGGTGAACTTCATTCCGACTTCTGTCTTGCGTAGTCCTCTTTAGGTCAGATGGCACAGCCTCCAGCCACTTGGTCACAGACCATGAGACGCGCCGATTCTCTCTTTCAAAAGGCAAATCCGAGCAGCATTGCAGCTCACCGGTCAGTGCTCAAGGAAGGACTCTCCGCAGTCATTTCTCGGCTTGCTCTCAGCCGTCCAGCCATAACCATAGCATATGTCATCCTCTCTCTGCACCGAATCATGTCGCCGCGCTCTCTCCTTCCTCATTCCCGGTGCGGTCATTGTGGACTTCTACTCGGACTCCGGTCTGGACAGGGATATGCTGGAGACTGAAATCGCTGCATATAGGCCCCCCAGCACTCTTATTCCCATCATGCAGCTCAGGGACGAGATCCAAGAGCAAGCACGCCTCTGGGCCTCTCGCCGCCCATATGATGGCCTGGCTGTCTTCGTGCAACGGTACGTTGACATGGACTACGACCGGCAGGGCGCTCATGTCAGACTGGCGATACTGCAACCAGACTTGCTGACGGCCATTTCAATGGCGTCGGTTAGCAGAACCTGGTGCGCAGCAGTGCTCCCCTTGGTTCAGCGCAAGCTCTTTGTAAGTCCCTACCGCACGGCCAGGGCAGCAATGTCTCTTGACCTATGCGTCATGGTCCAGTCCTTTGACACGCCCCAGTGGTACCTCGCGTCCGAAGAGCTTACCATCCACATTCAGCACAGCAAGCACGTCGTGGTGCAGAAGTTCCTGAACCCCTTCAACCAAGACGGGCAAGCAGCAACAATCAGCAGGGGCGAAGAGGTTCACAGTGCTCTCTCTGACCACTACTACAGTCTCCTTTGAGAACTTGTGAGCCACAGGACTGTCATCGACTTATGCTAGGAATATGGCACAGCCTCCGCTCAGGTGTGGCACAGCCACTCAACTTGTCACTGTTCGAGATATGTTGCCTACCTGCCCTGAGAAATTGCTCTTGCAGCATGCCTGAACCAAGCTACTGCTGCATTATCGCTTGCTCTATCCTGCAATCCGAGGCCCCAGCTACCACATGGCACCAGCAGTCCTTGCTCGCGTGCCCTCTGCTGTTGTTGCTTTGTCTCCAGTCGTTCTGCGTCGCCCTGAGCTTCGTGCTTGGCCATATGACTCTGTAACGCTGTGCATGCATACCGCAGCTGTCAGTTCGAACTGCCGATACAGTAGGCAACAGCAGAAGCATAGCAGCTTTGCTCTTTAGACATGCCTTGCAGAAGCTAAGACTTCAGAACAAACTGAGACTCAGCGAAGAGCACAGCTCACCTCTTGGCCGCGTGTCACAGACTCTGGCCCATCAGCTAAAGCTGAGACCATGGACACCCCTCCCAGTTTGGGACCCTTTCTGGTGCTCAGCGATAGCACCTTGCAGCACATGCTGCGGGGACATACGTACGGAGTGTTCCCATTGCTGACGGGACAGGTCTTAAGCTGTCCAGGCGCCGCCCTCAATATTTCTGCTAGCAGCGTCCCCTCCATCATGGAGCTCCTCCACTGGCAATTTGGCCTCTTTGGGCCGCACAAATTCAAGGCGGCGGTTCAGAGTCCGCCGGTGGCCTCCATTTTGGAGAGCCACCTTGACGGACAAATCAATGTTCGCTTTATTCCGCTGTCAAGAAGCTTGCGCCCGGAGAAGCAAGTCAATTATGATTACCTGATAGACGGCAGGGTCCAATATGGTTTTGCGGACAAAAACTTGCCAAATCAGGAAATCATGGATTTGGCACAGATACCTGGAGTAGGAGGGGTAGAATGGCTCTACAACTCCAAAAATCTCCACTTCCGCCCTGATGTTGCGGACATCGTCATCCCGGCACTTGTCACAAGAGCCATCGAGGAAATGCGCAACACCCCAGGACTGCCTGTCCTCGTGGTTGCTGGCTGGAGTGCTCGCCAGCAAGACATGCATGTCGAAATGCTGGCAGCCCAGGCTCTGTCACAATGCCGCACTGTCCGAGATCTTTCGGAAGTAGCCATGCAGTACGGACATGGCCCCTGGGGTATGCGCTTCATGCATCTCCCATAATGGGAGGCCGCCCCCGTCCCGGCCCTCCTCTTTCAGACCTATGTCCACGACGACAAGCCGGAGCCCGCCCAAGTTGCGGTCAAAATGTTCGCAGGCTTCACCCGCAAATTCTGTGACGATGGTATCCTTCGGGCTACCCTGCGGCAACTTGCCGGAAAGTACGGCTCCAATCTGCTGGACCGCCTCAGTCAACCTGCTCATAGAGCCGACGTGTTCCGCTACGTTTACCACTACCAGCACGGCGGCCTCTATGTCGATATTAAATGTGGCTTTGTGGTACCCTGGGAACAGGTACTGCAGCTCATGGCAGCAGATTGGAGCACAGCTCACTCAACGAAGGCAGGTGAAGTGGGTCACAGACCCTCCCCACCTGGCCAACTCCCAAAGGAGTTCATGGTCATGGCCATCGGAGTCAAAGGAGATCACATCTTTCAAGGCATCATCTATGGCAAGCCCAGGCACCCTATGATGAGGGAGGCCATACAGCACGCCTTCAGCCGTCAGGTTATGACAGCGAAGGCGAACCTGGAATACATGATCTTCTGCAAATTTCTCTGGCAGATCTTGAGTCGAGACCTTGGTCATTCCCCTCAAGCGGGCTGGAATGTTTCCGCCAAGTTTGGCCCCATCTACCTGTTCTCGGAGCGCTGGGACAAGCGCGTGAAGAACAAAAAGTATGACAACGATGGCCACTACTTTGTGACAGCCAACAACACGACAGTCGCCTACACCAGGTGCTGGAAGTGGATGAAGGGTTTTCAGGGAGACCCCACCACCAAGGAACGAACCGATCGCATGCTGCAGAGCCAGCTTCCCGACATCTCCCTGGAAATCCAGTCCGATCGACCCGAAGAGCACAGCTCACCTCAGCCACTTAGGTCACAGACCACGGCAACCGCCACATCAGCTCCTCCTCCTCCTACTCAGGAGGACATCGAAACCTATGTGGCAGACAGCATCCAGCACAACTCCTTTGCGGCGCTCATGGCCACAGTCCGCGAGACCCATCATTATAACCAAGATCTTACAGAGCAGGATGTGCTGGAGCTCATCCCTCGCGGCTTGGGACAAATGGAGGTTCCAGGCTCCATGTGGCTGTGCTGCCTCCACTGCCGGAAGCATAACCGACAGATCCAGTTCAGCACTAGCCACGGCCTCAAAAACCACTTTGTCACGCAGAAGCATGACCCTGTGTCACCACCTGCGGCACCAAGCGACATGTCGGCAACCCTCGCACCACTTCCTCCCCCTCCCCCAAAGCATCCACAGGAGATTCCTCTCCCACCCAGCAGCACCAGGACTAAAGGATCAGACAAAGCAGCCGGCTTTGAGCCGCCGCCTTCCCCCCCCTGCCCTTTCACTTCCACGGCGGCCGAAAAGGCGGCTTTCAAGGCAAGCCAGGTGGAAGCACCGAAGGCGGCCCCAGCGCTTCCGGCTAAGGCCCCACCGTCCACGGTGCCCACCCCGTGCCCCCAGCCTCCGGAGAATTCCTCTTCGGCAGCACCTGCTCCCCCACCGGCTATCCCTGTTTCCCCGATCCTCCGCACCCTCCCAAGTCTGCCTCTCCCCTTTCCCCTGCCACCCTGGCCGCTACGCGCTCCCACACGCCCCCTCCTCCTTCCTCCCGTCCCCCGTCAGCATATGAGCCCCCGGAAACCAATGCGGCACCCGTTATGTTCCACAGCCGGCTCCACAACAGACAGTACGATACACGAGGCAGGAGCTGGCTCAACTGCTGAGCTCCCAGTCCCACCAGGACTGGATTCGGGCCTTGGCTTCCATCAATATCCTGGTGGCTCCCGTCATTCTCGGAGGCCTCACCAACCACGAGCAGCAGACCCTCTGGTCTACCAGGATGGACGCACTCCGCGAGGTACCTCCGCTGTTTTCTGCCATCAAGTCAGTAAGGACACAAACAGGCCTCACATGGGACATCGCCATGTCGGTGAGGCGGGTCCTCACCAGCGATGGGAAGGTCACTATAGCCACAGGCTCGGGAGGAGCCTATCGCGAGCTGGATGCCCCCACAATAAGGTGCATGGCCTTATCCATGCCTGCTTCAACAAGATGTGGGACGAGAAGGACTTTCAGCAGCACTTCCCTTCGTGGGTAGAGTTCAACATGATCGCCACTACCATCGTGGCAGTCTACAATGAGACGGCCAAATCAGCCGGACTCCCAGCTCGTGTCTTCAGGGTCAAACCCAACAAAGATGCCTACTCCATCATGAAGATGCGGATTCAGCATGACAAGGGGCACGAGGAAGACAAGCGCATGGCCAAACTGGCTGCTGCTGCTGCGCCTAACAAGCGCCCACAGATGCAAGAGGCTGACACAGAGGGCAAGCGTCAGCGCGATGCCCCCTCCTCTTCATCCTCGACCCAGTGGGCCAGGCAGGCACGCTCCTCCCAAGAGGACGACTGGGACTGGTGGCAGCAGTGGTCCTGGCACAGTTACTCCCAGCAGTGGCCAAAAGGTCACGACCAGTGAGGGTAGAGATATGTCACAGACTTTTTGATCCCCTATGTCACAGACTCTGGGAATTCGGACCTCTTCCGACGCTTAGCAAATCTCTTCGGAAGCCTGTGAATCGCGAGCTAGTCGCTTACAAACAGCACATCACTGCATCAGAGAGTTGCCCACGTCCAAGTTGCCAACAGCCTCACTCCATCGGCGATGCATGCAGGTACACGCGGTCATGAGCACATGACCCTTACGGCCTTCTGTCTTCAACATGAGTAATCCGTGTGGGGCGCCACGAGACGGATACTCCAGGTGTCGGCTTCGTCTGAAGTACGGCCTAATTGTTGTGACAGGTGCACAGATGGACGCGTCTGTTCACACCAAGGTGTCGGAGGAGGAAGCTTTTGTAGCTGTAGTTTTCAGTAGCTTGAGCTGATTAGAGAGGTATGAGCGATGCATGCTAGAAGCAGTTTCACGAGTGCACGAGACCAAAGGCGCCCGCAAAGCGCAGAGCACGCTCGCGCAGCGTTCAATTGAAAATTGTTGTTGTTGTCATAGTAGTAGCAGTGGTCGTAGAAGTAGTAGTTGTCGTCCTAGTATGAGCTGAAATAAGACCTCCCCCCTCAAGACGAAAGCAACCTGTCTTGCTGTCCGAAGGTCGGTTCGGATTCGCCCTCTGCGACTCTGCAATGGTTTGTTGCCCCGACTGCCCGATAATAGTTCCCTCACCCCCCCTTTCAAAAAACACATAATAATGTCTTGCTGTGCAGGGGTCGATCCGCCCTCTGTCTGCATTGGTTTCTTGCCCCAGGTTCCCGACAGTAGTACTCCCCCCCCGCCTCAAACAAAAATATAATGCCTTGCTGTCCAGGGGTCGATCCGCTCCCTGCGACTCTGCATTGGTTTGTTCCCCTGGGTTCCCCATAATAGTCCCCCCACTCCCGCCCCCGCCTCAAAAAATGAAGACCTAATAGTGGCTTGCTGTCCGTCTGCCACTGTGCACTGGTTTGTTGCTACTAGCACTAGTATGGTACTCGTCCTTGTGCTTGTCGTCGTCGCCTTGGTAGTACCAGTCACCGTAGTAGTAAGGGCAGCAGTAGTAGTAGTAGCAGCAGCAATAAGTGCTATTAGTGGTCGCAGTGTTTGCAGATATCGCTGTAGTAGTATATGCTGCTGCTGAAAGCTGCCAGGTTCATGTTGCTGCCGCCCCCCCCCCCAACAAGAAAATGAAATGCCTTCGCATGCGCCCTCCCGTGTGCTTTCGGAGACCTCGATGCAAGCCTAGAGCAGTAGTTCTTGAACCTAAAGTCTGACGTGGACAAGCCCGAAACTCAAAGCTTCTGAAGCCGTCAGCATGGCCCCCGGCCCAATGGCTACTTGCAGGGCTTCCGGAAAACTATGATACATGGTCTTCGAGCACCAGGGCTGTGTCCTGGGAGAACGGATCGGAGAGGCTCGGCGAGAACGTCGGCTCAAAGCACAGAAGCCTTCGAACCCACTAGCCACGAGCCGAAGATCCAAGGACGGATGTGATTGAGGACCTGTCGCCCTTGGGAGCCTCCAGCCTTGCGGCACAGCCGGGTTCGAGGCAGGGAAAAGGAGTTTTATTTATCGGATGCTGACTTTGAAGCTTTGGAGATGCAGGATCGGGCCGTTGTGTTCCTTGTGTTTCGGGGTTGGAAACAAGTTGTAGGCTGCATCGGGTGGGCAGTGGCGAGTTTCAATCTGCACCGCATCAGTTGCAGCACCCTGTGTCAAGCGGCTTCAAAGTCGGAGCGTAGTTGTGCACCATTCTACTCGTATACTAGGAGTGTCGTCTTTATTTCAACAAAATGTATCGAGCTGTAGGTATCAAGCTTATCACGTTCTGAAATCGCTCCCTAGTCGTGCAAGCCTTTCAGGCCTAGACAATGCAAAGGGGAAGCCACTCCTAAAGCTAATGATTTGAGTTTACGTTCATCTTGAAACTTGAAAAGTGTAGCTTTCTGCAGCATGTTTTCGTTTTGCCGAAGCTTTTGAAGTCTTGTATATCTAAGCCTCATATCCCGACCCCCGCAGCCCTCACCTTGTGTGCCAGCCCTCGTGTTCTTCTCTCCACGGTGCCGACTGCCGGAACGCCTAAGCAAAAGGCGCGTCAGTAGCCGTTTTCAGGCGAGTCTGAGCAAGACTAGACACACCGGACCGGGGACAAAAATCACAGTGATCAGTATCAGTGATCGTCACTTGTCAGAACTAACTCCAAAATCTTTTTCAAGCCAACCGCACTGGTCATAGTTGTCACAGTCGCCAGAAGCCTAGTTGTCGCGCTGTCCATACTGGTCTTATGCACTTGCCATTGCACTGCTCGTAAAGCAGTCGTTGTACAACAGAGTTTCCGAATTCACGTGGCAGGTCCAGGTTCAGATAAAAGAGAATTGTTTTGGCTTCACTTCCGTTCTCATCTCGCCTCCATCCCGTGGGTTGCCTTCCTTTCTTCTGTGCTTCGCAAGCTTCCCGCAGTCCAAACTTCATCGATGGCCTCACGAGGGGGCTTGATTTCCAAGCCTGTTCAGGCAGGCCTAATTTAGTACCACAGCAAAAAGAACTTTCTTGCGACTGCAGGTATTTCACAGCTTAGTTCCACAATGAGAGTGAACAGAGCCATCCTGCTCCCTAAAGGTTTCCAGGAGCGAGCTACAGGCATGTCCGATACATGGTCGCAGGGCGATTGATGACATGAACAGATCCCGTGTTTGGGGCAGCTGTTCCTTTCCTGGGAAGCGGACTGGGGTGTATGCAGGAACCAGCTGCCCCTGTCGCCGTGGCGCAGGCACGGCTCAACCTAAGCAAGCCCAAGCTTTAAGCAAAAATGCCCTAAACCTTTTCCCTTGACTCTTGAAGTCCAGACCTCGAAACCGCCTGTAGAATGTCAGGTTGGAGTGTACAGTGTCCTTCCCTGGACTTTGACTATGGCAGTTCAGAGTGTGAACGGCACAAGGGCCACAGGAGCACATGGAGACTCAGGTTGGAAGGCAAGGTTTGAACGGGACGATCACTGGGTCCAAAGTGTCGCCTACTTGGAAACGGGCAGTTTACGAAGACAACAAAGAGTGGATGAAGAAAAGTTCGACGGACCTGAGGTGCATCCAGGAATGACGACCCCTGCCATATTTGTAGCAGTGCCGGCGCCATCGTTTGCAGTGCCGAATCTTGCCCTAAGCAGCTCTGAATGCGAGGTGTTGGAGTCGGGGCAGAAACATCTGGCGTCACACTAGATGCCTTCGGAGTTACAGCTGTCTTGCCACACAGGCTTCAGGCTTTGATCGCTTTTCTCAGCTTCCTCCGCTTCGTTATAGAAAGTAGGTTTTGGATTCGCTTGGAAACAGGTCTAGGAAGCAGTAGGAGCCTGCCGCAGAAAGGGTAAGGGTCAGTAACAGATTGGAAAAGAGGATCAGCAAGCCAGCGGTCGACATGTCATCAACCATCACCTCACTGTCACGACTCAGGAAGCCGGACTCAGGAAGTCTGCCCTGCAAAGCGAAGCTCTAAACCGGCTCCAGGTCAACGCTCGCGATCCACTAGGGCTTCAACCAGCCTGACAGCACCACCTGCCGGATCATACAAGTCTTGCTGGACCCGGCAGGAAATTTAATGGTCTGCGCATTGCTCAGGATGGGTTTTTCACCAATGCAGCGCTATCCCGGCTACCCCATGCGGCTTGGAGGCTTCAGGCTGTTCCACTTCTTTCGGTTTCGCTGCTTGGTGGACCTTTTCCAGCTTTGAAGCGCTTCTGCCCGAATCGCCTCAATGTTTTTTGAAGGGTCTGACGTCTGAAACCGGAGACTTCCAGCCTGATCTCCATGTTATAGCCATGAGGATAGTTTTGCACATCTATTTCTGTTTGTTTCCACATTCACATCTACATTTGCGTGTAGATATTTAACGATAAATGTGGAGTTTTCTTGTCCTTATCTCTACTCTGGACCTCGAGCCTGTACCGCGAGGTCACGATGCAAGTCAGTAGCCCGTTGGCTAAACCTGATGCAACGAGTCAGGTTGCTGCAGGGTCCAGCCCCGCACGCATGGAGTGGTCTGGACAAGCAGATCCAGGCGCCCATTCGCAAAAAGAATCCGCCGTCGCCTCTTCGGGTCGAGCTGATTCACGACCATTTCCAAAGTTGAACCCTGAACCGTCACAAGATCTGCTCGAAACCAGAGAAGCCAAGTGAATATCTTGTCAGCCAGCCTAGAAGCTCCAGTCTGCAGATCTGAACTCCTGAAGTGTGGCCCCCGACAGGGAAGATTTGTAAGGACAAGGCATCTCTGGGGTTTGGGTCCGCGCCTGGAGTCAAGTGCCTCAGAGCCCGAAACCCCTACCAGGTCTGAGGATGAGGAGACTCAGGACGATAGCTCCCAACATCGCGAGACTTAACAACATGTTTGCAATCACTGAGCCATATGCATCAAGAGCTCCAGACCTGTATTGTTTTCAGCCCAGGGTCGGATCATCAGCAACACCATCATCCAAAACATGATTATTGTCGTTGTTAGTCGGTTAGTCTCGTTCCAAGATCACTTCTTCTGTTCTTAGCTAAACTTATTATCATCAGGTCGTACGACACACAACCACCAGCAGCACCAGCACCAGCTTTTTCCAAGACGTGCGCCGTGAGACTGCAAGAGTGAGTTTGTGACAGGCTCAAGGCTTCTCGCCGCTTGGAAGACCGCCTTTTGGCCGCCAGCATCGGTCCCGGGTCGCACCATGAGATGAGTTTGGGGTCTTTCAGCTTTTGGTCTGTGTCGATTGTCGGAAGGGTTTTGGGTGTTGGGTGTGAGTTCGCGCCACAGGCTTTCGGACCACGGCTCGAGGAACGAGGCTTGAGTTGTCACAACAGTGAGGTTCGTAACAACCTTGCTGCCTCATCAGCATCGTCATCGTCAAACCACCAACTTTGGTGACGGGCAACCTGCTCGGAGCGCCCGAGTCGGAACGAGTTTCTGCAAACTCTAAGCCCATTGCTTGAACTCCTGGATGGAGCCTCGCACCCTAATCGCGGCGTCCTACTCCATAAGTACGGTTCAATTCTTTGGCAAATCGATTTTTTTCAGACTGCTCAAATTTGAGTTTTGGGAGTTTCGTGGAGTAAGACGCGCTCCCGCTTCTGGTCGTTTACTCAAACCTCCTTCGCCTGAGGTTTCACAAGAAAAGCACGAGCATGGGCGAGTTGGATGCCGATGGCCGCACGTTCACACATGGGAACAACAAGGATTCCCGATCTCAGAAATGTCTGGTTTGGAGGTTGGCCGGTTGGCAGTAGTTTCGGTGTCTTTGGGATCCATCTTGGGAGTTCCGGGCTGTTGGTCAAAGCTGGACTCTGCAAGATTCAATGATGAAAGCTGGTGCATGGCCTACAGGTCTTGTTCCTTCAAGGTTCACATGCCTTGTCACATTTTCAGACCATAGATGGTCCGCCCCCTGCAAAGCTTCGAGGGTTTGGGGTCGGAAAACGGCCCCTGCGTTTTGCTACTTTTACGAGTATGTCCGGACAAAGTCCTACAGGAGGTCCAAAACTCACAAGAATCCAACCCAAAACAAAACAAGCGAAAGAAACCAATTAAAACAAGAAGCCCCAGACGAAATCCAAAACCAAAGAAACCAAAGACACCCAGACCAAGAATGGCAAACTCTCGGAGGAGATCCAAAGCCAAAGACACCAAAGACACAACAACAAAAACCAAAAACAAACCCCAAATCTCAGCCGAAATGCCAAACCCGAGAAACCAAAACCAATTCCAAAAAAAGCCAAAATCCCAGCCGAGATTCCAACCAAAGAAACCAAAACCAAAACCAAAGAAGCCAAAATCCCAGCCGAGCTCCGAAACCAAAAAAGCAACACCAAAAAATGGTTTATTTGGTTGTGGATATCGGCTGGGATTTTGGTTTCTTTGGTTTTGGTTTTGTTTTTTGGTTTGGCATCTCGGCTGGGATTTTTGTTGTTGTTTTGGTTTCTTTGGTTTGGCATATCGGCTGGGATTTTATTTTTGTTTTTTGTGTCTTTGGTGTCTTTGGTTTTGGATCTCCTCCGAGAGCTTGCTATTTTTGGTTTGGGTGTTTTTGGTTTCTTGGCTTTTTGGGTTTTGTTGGTGTTCTTGGTTTCGGGCTTCCTTGGAAGTTTCACAATTCGGATCCTTGGTGTGGGTTTCCTTCTGTTTTTGAGTTTTCGGAAGTGGCGCGGAGTGGGGCCGTCCGTGACCGCTAATACTAGTGCTTGTAAACCGTTTTCTCCCTTGGTTTCATTAGTTTGCAGAGAACAGATACGAATGCGCAAACTGAACTAAATCAAAGGAAAATGAGCAAACGAAACCAGGAAAAACACTATGGTGCTGTGCGTTACACGGACCAGCGCAATCTGTTTGTATGTTTCCTGTTGGTTCAACACCAGGAAACGAAGCGCAAGCATGACTTCACTAAGCGAATGCAACAAGAAGCCTCACTTTGCTATCTGCAGTTTTTCTTGACGTGGCAAGAGGTGAAGAAAGTCGACGACATGTAGACAGAAACCCAAGAAAAGGTGGCACAAGCACACTTTTGGGGTCTTTTGGCACAAGGCTACGATTGAGGGTTCAAACTCAATGAAGCGAGCCAAAGAAAGGAGCGGAACGCAAGCGTGATTTCATTCCATAAATTTAGCACTTTTTCACCGGCATTCTATCACCAGTTAAAGGTTGTAGCCATAAAGGCCTCGAAGTTTAGTTACTTCAATTTGTATTTCCGGGACTAATTAAATTTCGAAATCTTGGAACATTAGTATCAGCCTAGGTATGTACATTCATGTATATGCATTCATCATGAAATAGGATGATATCTCCAAAAATCAGACTTCCGAATACCTTCCTACGATATGTTCAAGCGATGCCTCGGTAGTTTGGAGGATGCATAATCTACTTTTGAATGCCAATATTTCAACGGACTCAAGGTAGTGACATATCTTAGAGTCTCTTACTTCACATGTTCCTAACTCTTTCCATAAGCTCCGAATGTGGAGTGGTACAAGATAAACATCCACTCCACATTATCCACTTCCTCTCCGACTTTATGACTTTCAAGGGCAGCAAATCTTACATGGGATTGTTGACCCGCAGTTCTCCAAGACTTGGTGACCGTACCACTGGTATCATGAAGACATTAACTACACCCCCCTAAATCCCACCCTCAAACGGGGTGTGATGAGACTCTTCGTGAGGCCTTATTCTGGGCCGAGCCAAATAAAAGTGAAGCTTACCTTTTCCTCATTAATGACAGCTTCTTACACCACTAGTAGGCCACTAGAAGGCCGATGTACATTCGTAAACTAGCAACACGCAGTTGCGGTTTTCCGACCTCTAACCGCTTCGAGACATGGGCGCAACTTTAGGCGGTACTTCTTCGCTTGCGTTTCTCATGCTTCTTCTAGATCATATGTGCCGAGTCTTGCGTGACGTGTTGCAGCGTATGTCCAGTGTAGGTTACCTGAGATTGTAAGACTCGGAGCCCCGGACTCTAGTTGAGCCGTGATGCGAGGGCCGTCTTAGCATCATCTGCGAGCGCCGGATCCACTTCCAGGGCATCGAACGCTATGCCGTGCAGTGCCGGTGGCAGCAGCTGTTGCTCTGGGGTTTAGGATCTAACCCTGAAGCTCGACTTGGGAAGTGATGGTCCAGTTGGTTCGCATGAAAGTCTAGCGAATGCTAGACAATGCTATTCTGAAGTACAGGAAAAGAGATGCCCGGGCCTGACTGTGCAGGTTTCGGCTTTTGTTCTTTACTTTGCTCCAGGTTCGTAGACGGCGAACTCTGCAGCGCGGATGGCGTTGGCTACGTCATCAGCTGCGACCTCCCCTGCACGAAGACGCATGGCTGGACAGCGGAGCGAGGTGGAGTGATAGGGCAAAAGTTCGGAGACCTTGGACTCGGATCCAAAGACCTTATTAGCCGTAGCCGCCGTAGCCTCAGCCCGCCCCAAGCCAAGTCGACTGTAGGACGCCTCTACAGAGTTTCAGCGGGCTGACCTGTCAAGTGGCCAAGGAACATTCAGAAGATCTTCTCGGTCTTTGCAAATCGTACCGGTCGAATCTGCATCCGCATGCACGAGGCTCGAAACTGAAGTAACTGGAATTAGAGTTTTGAGCCCCCAACCAACAAACCCCCAATCTCCAATCCTTGAAACTTACCTCCCGAACTCGGTTCCCAAAGTGCCTGTGGCCACAAGACCGAAGCTGTATCAACACTTGTTGGTGGCGGGTTTGCTGCTTTGCCTTTTTCAGGATCTGCGATGTCGGGATCTGACTGAGGTGCTGTGCACTTTCATTCCAGGCAAAACAGCTCTTTATCGAAGCTACTGGGGCTTCGTGCATTGTGGTGGAGGGATGGTGAGGGGTTCGTGATTTATATTGATACGTCATCCGAATACATTGTCCTTGTTCCGCGTCTTTGGCCACTGTTTGGGTCTTTGTCTTTCGGGTCTTTTTTTTCCAGCGTGGTTTTTGGGGTTTTACTGGCATTCCATGACCCTACATCGGTGAATGCTGCGACCAGGAAGTGGAAAGGTGCTCGCAGCAAGTACGGCAGCCAGGCCGCAATCGGTTCAGCGACGAGCTGGTGGCTTTGATTTGAGCCCTTGGGAACTTAGGTTTATGTGAAGTTGTTTGCATCAGCCTCACCGGCGTCGTGGTCAGGGTGTTGTGTCTGGTGGAGAGGGAATCAGCCAGAGAGTGCTCCGCGCCCCGCATCAAACCGAGGAAGTGCAGTAGCCCTTGTCTCTTGTATACATGCAGTTCCGTGCGGCGGTAACCCCCCCCGTGCGGCATGGGGGACTGTGGCCTTTAGGCCGCAGTTCATTCTTGCTGTCCCTCCGCCCCAGAGCCCCAGAGCTCAAGGGTCCGGGCCTTCAGATACTGGGGTCCTTCTCTGCGCAACTTTCATCATGTCTAGGGAGATTGGTCACAGGTGGCCCATCGCAAAATTTCTTCTAGCAAGCAATGGCTAGCGGCTAGATGCTGCGAGCACGCAGGTGCGAACTGCTTGTTTCAGTACACGGTGTACGTCTTGCTTAGGAGGCGCTTCGGTACTAGCTGCGGCCAAGTATTGGCGGCCACAGAGCCCAGAAGGGCTCAGACGGCTCCCTCTTGGGAGACCCCGGGAGCCTCCTTTGAGGTCGAACTCAGCCCCGTCTCCCAAGGCAGCTGGAGGTCGGGGACTGGCTGGAGGTGGGCGCTAGCAGTGTTAGCGTTATTGTTTGTCTTTGTGGTCGGTGTAGGTGACAGTACACTGCACTTCGCAGAAACATGCAGGACTTAGAGTCAAGTTATTCGCAGCACTTGTAACACGTAGCAGCATTGTCTCAAAGCACGCAATGTTGCAATTGCTTGGATGGCACAAGTACAAGCCGTCAGACTCTAGACTTCAGACAGCTCGAACCCAACCCCGTCGCACATCCCCGCCGAGCCACGCGGTACCGGACCTGGATAAAGGCTAGGGTTTTGGGCCCCGGCCGAACACAGAGCCTGCAACGCTAAACTCGAAAGCCCCACACCCCGAACTTTCAGCCTCAGTGCCCGACAACGAGAGCATGTAGCATGACGATAGGTCACCGCCGACTTATGGTCTCAGACTGCCACTTGACCTTTACTTGGCTGGAAGGTTCTTGTTTTAAATTTGTTGCGACAAAATGTCTTTCCAAAGTGTGCGAAATTCGTTCATATTGAGACTTTTGCAGTGTGGCACCAGGCACCAGGCCTGTTCCCGGAGCAGGCACCAAGACACTCCAGTGGGCTACTGCCTCTGCCACTGCGACTGCGGCTACTGCTGCGGCTACTGCTGCGGCTACTGCTACGGCTACGGCTGTGGCTACGGCTACTGCCACTGCTACTGCTACTGCTACTGCTACTGCACTGCTGCTGCTGCTGCTGCTGCTGCTACCACTACGAAGACGACAACTACTACTACTACGTACTACGTACTACGTACTAATCTCTCATCTCTCAGATTTTTGCTCATGGCAGCAATTGTGATATGGTTGTCGTTGCTATCAGGGAAGTTATGCTGCACAGTTGTGAACAATGCTAAAACAGCCACGATGGCTCAATTGCAGCCATGCCTCAAGGTGAGCTTTGCTGTTTGGCCCAAAGATGGCTCCGAGCCTTCTTATGCTAGCGTCTCCTTTCAGGCTGTTGGATTGCTGGGGCAAGCAAGCAGGGCATTTGAGGGGCTTCCTGTTGTTGGCTGAGCTCACAGTTTGCCGATGTGAACAGGCTTGCAGGTTTCAGGGTATAGAAATGCTTGCAGAAATGCTTGCACCGAATCCCCACATTCTCTTGTGTGCGGTTGTTAGCGCCGTTTGTGATCAAGTTTTATCCTTAGGAGGTGTATTTTGGCTTCAGGCTGTCAGTGTTGGAACTTCCAGTACGATTGGTGGGTTTGAGATATGAACACCTCGCTTCAGTTTTTGCATTTTCAAGGGCTCCAAGGCTTGGCTCTTCCGGGCGGGCCCTGAACTGTGCGGCTTTCCCCATCGACTTCAGTCCGATCGTGGCGTTTAGGGGCTCTGGCTTCGGAGAGCAAGGCCTACCCAGTTTTGCTCTCATTCTTCACAGCACCCAAAGAAGCACCAGAGTACCGCGACTTTATCAGTGCCTGACCTTCGCAAGTGAGCAAGAACTCAAACCATCCGAAAGCCGCGAAACCCCGAAGAGCCCAAGCTCCAGATCAAGACAACAAGACGCTCCCTGCAAAAAATCGAAGAGCAGAGCCCCGCCCCGTGCAGGAGGCCTTTAGGAATTGCAGCGGCCGTCTCAACGGCTTGCCGCGGAAGCCGTGTGGTCACTTCGGCTGCTGAAATTCCACTTTCCCTTTTCTTGCCAAGCTTCGGATTTCCTGAAAGGGCCACCAGGGCCGCTACTGGTATGGTCCTGGTTGCTGGTTGTTCGTTCCCACCAGGTCTTCAGCATCAGCAGCAGTGACCGCGCAGGGTCCCAAACATCCTCCACCTCAACCTCTTGCACTATCTCGCGAGACCTCCATAAAAGAATCCTCCCTCTCGGAATCTGAAATCAGTTCAATCTCTGAGTCAAGATTCCATCCTCCAAATCCCTATGATGTTGAGCTGCTTCTCTAGAACCTTTGAATACAAGTCCCTACCTCATCAATGCCCTGCAAGGCTATCTTGCGGCCGTGATCAAGCATCCTGGGGTCCGTGTTTCCTTTGGCTCCTAGGGCCTCGGGGGCCTCGGGGGCCTCGGGGGCCTCGGGGCGCTTGCAAGGTCCAAGCGCATGTCGACCAGAGTTGCAGAGTCACAGTGGCAGATTTTTGGATGTTGGCCAGTAGCCAACGCAGTGCCTAGCAGTGCTTAAGCAGCCTAGCATTGGCAGTTGTTTGGCCTTTTTTCGTCGCAGTGTGAGGATTCCTGCATGGTTGAAGGTCCAGGGTCGATGTCGCCGCCGGTTGGACTCTGAAATGGAATTCCGGTTCGATGCTTTGTGGCACTGGAGCGTGACTTGCAGTTCATGCGGGTGGTCAAGGATCAGGGTGTCCCTACATGCTGCCAACTGCTAATCTGAACAATGGTACTTATTAGGAACCCAAAAAGCACATAAGCATAAGCATTTTACCGGGATATCCCAACCATGTTTGACTTCCTTTTAAGGGGGTTTATATGGGATATCCCTATCCTAATTTTTGCTTATGTGCTTCTTTGGGGCCATAATTTAGCTGCAGCCAGTGACCCAAACATGCAATCGCCAAGCGCACTGCAGCAAAGCTCACGTCTCGACAACTTCTTATATTCGACATAGACACGTTCGGGGCTCTTGCGAATCCGCATTCAATCCTCCGCTACATCTCGAAGCTGTAGAACCGGGCAGGGACACCCGATTTGAGAGCTGTTCTCGCCATCCACCATCGGTGCTTTCTTGCCGACTACCACTAAAAGACTCTGGCTTATGTAAAGCGCCATTTGGTTGTTTAGTCCTAAATTTTGCAGTTGCGCAGGTCGAGTTCGTGCAGCGCGCGAGACATTACAGTGAGCTTAGGATGGTCTCGGTCTGAAAAAGGTGTAGGGCTCGGAATCAGGGATGACGGCTCGGCTTCAAGGCTCACACGTCCAGGGCTGATATTCAGAGCAATGGGTCCCTCAATGATTGGGGGTACGTTTTCTTTCGGCCATCTTCAGGGCGGTCCGCCGGGCTCTGCACCCAGAAATGCATTGCTCAACGCCGAAGCAAACCTCCATAAACCTTACAAGCGCAGGGTATGTCCCTTAGCATGCCCAATCTCGTCAGACTTATGAGAATGCAATGCGCCCAAAGCCCCTACTATCCCCCACTCCTGAATGCAAAGTCGGAAGGTTCTGAAGTCTTTAAGCTTTATACCTAAGCCCCGAAGCGCCTTCTCGGGCACGAATTCAACCTCTCCCAACAGTTTTGCGTGGCTTGCCGTGGCTCGGAGGGTCGCACTGCCCCCGACATTTCCTTAGAGGCGTCAGGGTGCAAGGGTGCAAGATTTATGTACGCTCTGTAGGTTTAGAGTTTGAGGTGATTCAGATTTCTGGTTTCATTTTTGCGGCTTCTTACGGTTTTGAAGATGGATTTTTTCAACTCCTGACCGGTGTTCGTATGTATGCATACATGGATGTATTGATCCATGGATGCATGGATGTATGGGTGAATGTAGTGTGTGTGCATGTATGGTATGGTATGGTATGGTATCGTAGGTATGGTATGTATGGCTTGTATGTACGTATGGTATGTATGGTCCGCATCTATGTATGTATGTATGTATGTATGTATGTATGTATGTAAGTAGTATGTATGTGTCAATGTACGTCAATGTATGCCAACGTATGTCAATGCATTGAATGCATGTGAATGTATGTCCGCATGTATGTCTGCATGTAGATATGCACACACCGATTTATGTTATGGTATGTTGTGATATCTCAGTTTATGTTATGCTCTGTTATGTGTTTACACATGTTTAGGATCCTTTGGTGGTGTTCAAGAGTGCTCAGTGCGTAGTATTTCATTTGTTAGGTCTTTGTTGTTCTACGGGATTAGCCAGACTTCATCTTTGCGCACCGCTTGACGCCTGCGGGTTGTCGGAATTCAGATTCGGCCAAAGTTGGAAAGGCATCGCAACTCTCCGGACCGCTGCCCGGTTCGCACTGGCTCGGGGCGAAGGGTGCCGGACACCTTTTGTCATACCTCACGTCAATCCCACGAGATTCTCGAACACGAGCCAGTGTAATCCCCATACTTCAGGACACACACCTCTCGCATGAGCCTGCGGCTACTTGTACTGGACCAGGTTGCACCCTTACCTTATGTTCTCTTGAGTCCCCACGCTTGCGGCGCTCCCAGCCCTTTCGTTGAGAGCCTTCAAAGCTGAGTTCGCGACTGGCGCGGGGTATCGGGCCAAGGGACATGTGCTTCGCGCGCTGCTGGGTTCACCTGGGGTGTTTGTTGAGGTTTCTTGTTCAAGTGCTTGTTGTGTCGTGCTTCTAACTACGCACCGTTGGGACATTGCTGGTTTGAGGTTGAGGGTCTCGCGTTTTGGGAATTGCAGTTTCGCACGATCTGGCGAGCTGAACCTCAAGAGTCTGCAACCATCTGTTGCAACAGGGAACTAGGCAGCGACTGACTCAACATGTAAGCATTAGGCCAAGATCGTTCCGTAACGAATCCTCGAGCTCCTGAACCCCTTAACTCAGAGTCAACCGTCAAGTTCGAGAGAAGCAGGCCGTCGCGAAGCTGCAGGTCTCTAGCTACCTGAACACCCTTGAACATTTCAAATCGCTGAGATGGAGGTATCTGACCTGTCCGTTAAGGGGTTGGGCTTGGCACCAGAATTTGGATCGCGCTGCAGCAACCTCAGTGAGCACCGGGGGTGTCAATTTCTGAACAGCAAAGCCCGAAGCCCGAGGCGAAACCTTTACTATGCCCAAGGACATGAACCTCCAGTTTCCCACATCTTCCATGTCATAAACCCCCTGCTGTGATTGACCACAAAAGACTGGGACAGGGCCGGGACAGAGCTTCCACTCATCGAAAGCGCATGCCTCTGGCTCTTGAAACTGTAGTTAAGGCATTCCGGATGATGAATGTGGTGGCGATGGTGGTGTGCATCCTCTTCATGACGATGACGACCACGAAGACGAGGAGGAGGTTCAAGGTTTTGTTGACATTGTTGATCCTGGCTGTGACGGTGATGACCATGGTGGTTTTGCAGGAGATGCTGTTGATGACATTGTTGTAATGGTAAGGGTGCTTCAAACTCTTTGCGTATCCTGGTTTGCCCCAATACCGATTCGGAGATTGGTGTCTTATATAACACTCGTACCTTCGAAGCTAGAGACAGTCTCCTTGACAGATTTGCCGGTCTCCAGACTCGAGACGAAACTGAGTCTGCTGGTGTTGAGTTCCGGGGCAACGTCTTATGCATACTCGCACCACAATTTCGGGAGCCTTTGCTTCGCCAATACAATCGATATTTTTGATCATATTTTTCATTGCTCGATGGTGTGTTCCGCAAATGCGGTACCGCCCGGCAGGACTGCCACATGAGTTTAAAACTCCTGCAACCACGATAACTCGCGGCTTCAGTTTGTGCCCTCGGCCAGTAGAAGACTTTGTTTAAGGACTTGCTTACCACCGGCACGCGACCTAAACTCTAGTGCTTTTTTTCTCGAGTACGAGGCCCGCTCAGCCCAAGACGGTCGCAGCTTCACGTGCAGTGCTTGGCGTTCGGCTCCGAATCGTATGTGGATTATGCATGCATGCTTCTTACTCCGGCAATGCTGCCCACCGAAAAGAAGGACAGCGTCTAATTTTGCAGGTTTGGAAGAGTTCACGGCCGAGGGCGTCGGCGGAGGCCAACCCCCGAGTCGGAAGTCCGGCGGCCAAGCGGTAATCTCTGCGACAGAAAGTCGGCCTCAGGTGCCTAGCGTCAGCTCCCAGCCTGCACAGCCCCATTTTCGAGCATTGGACTGGTGCGCTTTCAAACTTGTAGTCTTCTGCATTTATTGGCACGTTTTCATCGTTGTTTGCCCGAGCTGTTTTGCAGGCAGAGATTCTTCTTGTCGAGAGAGCCCTTGGACCTTTTGACACCCGGGGAGCCGAAGATCCTCAAGCTATTCCGATCTTAGTGTCTTAGTCTGTTACTGCTATCGGATCAATAAATTGCAAAGCAGGATGATCTTCGGCACATCTGGCAAGAGAGCTGATTCCTGCTTGAGTGGACAAACGAGGAAAAGGCGGCCAGTTTGTCTGAAGAGCTTGAGACCGAAGCACGCAGACGAGCACAACACCCAACGTCCAAGCACCGGCTACTTTCAGTAAACGACACCTAAAGCAGCAACAAAGCTTCAGCCCCCACCTTGCTATGGTAGAGCTGCAAGGTTCCATGCTTGCCTCGTGCCGATGACAACATGCCCTGGCCCTGGGAGAGGACTCTGGTTGCGGTCCGGTCCAGTTGTCGGTATCCCATCAGATAGTTTGCTTGATGACCCAGGGGTTCAGGTTTCAGTGCGGGTCGGCAATGGCTCTGGAGAGTATACACTCCCGTTCTAAAGGTTGGGTAGTTGCGACAAGGTCCAACATGACAGTGAAGATTCAAATGCTTTCCGGATGCTGGACGCCTCCCATCAAGAGGTATAAACCCCGATCTGAACCGAAGGCCCGGGCCCACTTCTGGTCCGCAACATGAGCCTGAGACACTGTGTGTGCCATAAGCCCCGAGTCCCCACAACACTTGGAGACAGCAAAGCTCCCGCAGCGGCGGGACAGCCGTCATCCCAGACGTCTTCCCAGTCAGCCGAAAGGCCAGACCCTGTGTTGGCTCATCTGTGGTCGGACAGTCATGGAGCGCGCAGGGGTCTGAGACGGGGTTTGAGCTTAGAGTCGGGTGACACCTCGGTTCCCGAACTGCAAATACTTGATTTTCGTACCCGTTTGGAGTATAGTGCACGCTGCTTACCTGTGCTGGTTTCGTAGCAGCCCGCACGATGCAGTTCCCTGTTGCTTTTTTACAGGAAATTGTCACAAGCCCCATCATTGAGACATCTCTCCGGACTATCTACAGGTGCTGGATCCCTTGCATGATGCCAGGGCCCCGGTGATTCTTCTCGGCTTTGGCTAAGCAAACAAGTTTTCTTGAGCTGCGCGATGGAGGCTTATAGAAAAGAAAGCAGACACGACACCCTCGAGAACCTTCACCGGAATCCACGAAAACTTGGTCCCGTCATGCAGAATAAAGTTCATAGATCCCAAACCAATACTCATATCTTCGGCAAGTTCTTTCATTGAAGCTGTCTCATTTGTGATAGGATACACTCGCAGATTCATGGCTCCGCTTGCTGGGGGATCCCAGATCCTTGCTATTCGGGGATTGAGCTTACGGTGCACTGGTCGGGGATTTTCGAAATTCGGCCCGTGGCGGATGTCTCTGTCAGATGGTTGTTGTTATTATGATGTACGCTGCTTACCATGTGCAAGGCGGACGTGAACCGGGTCTCCTGGTCCAAGCGGAGTCTCTTCAGTCCGCTCAACCTTGGTTTGGAGGTGAATGTCGAGGGGCATAAGAGTTGAATGTATCGGGTCTGCAGTGTACTTGAGATGCAAGATTCAGATGGCACTTTCCGGAACGAGGTGCCAAGCTTTTCGGATCACTTCGTTTTTAGAATGACGGTAACTCCCTGCAAATGAAAGCAAGCCGGTTGAATTCCTAGCACAAATCCAATATAGATTTTTGTAGTCACCGAAAGAACAATCCTGTAATTTCTTTCACAGCCTGAGTTTTCCACCCACAACAAACGGCCTGCATCAGTTGATCTTTTCTTCTTTTTTGAATGGGTGCTTTCCGTTAGACAACTCTGATATAGCGACAACAGCTTCCATAAAGAATTTAACGAGCGATGAAGTTGTGGTTGTGTGACTGGAGGTGGCTTCATTATGCAGTGGGAGTTCAACCTTCGGACGGATTGCTTGAAGTCCACAAAAGCCATGCCCGCCCTGGCGGAGGTTCATCGAGGGGCGTGGCGAGAAGCAGAAGAAGGAAACCCTTCCTGAATTGATCAGTGTGTGTATCTTCGTTGTTTCGGGGGGGGGGTTTGGGGTTCAGGTTTTTGCTTGATATCTGGATCAATGTTGAGCCCGGCTCACACCCCAACGAAAATTGACATGCAAGCTTCATATGCCTGTTTACATGGGCTTTGTCGAGACTGGTGAACTTTGCACTTCGGTTTCGGTGGCTTCGATGGCCGGAAGTTGCTGAGCCTTGCGGATTGAAAGCATCCAGATTTCGAGAAGCTCTCCCGTAAAGATTGGCGAACCTCCGGCAGGAGCTTAGCGGCTGCAAGGACTTGCATCCTAGCACGCAGGGCCTGAATTTCAGAGGTTTCAACAATCAAAACACCTTTGACGCGCAGGCTGCCTCCCAGGCGATGCTGGCAGCCTCACATCTTGGGAGGGCCAAGGCAAGGACACGACTTCGGGCGTGCTGGCGTTTAGGATACCTTAAACGACCGTTGGAAGGCCTCGACACCCTCAGTTACACAAGGTACTGGGGATCTTGAAAGGTGTGAGCAGCACCGGAGACACCAGTGAGTCCTTGCAGTAACAATCCTCTGTGAAGCGATGTGGATTGTTTTCGAAGACTCAGCTGTTACAGCAGCACTAAATTCCGAGACCCAGAACCCTCAACCCAAGGCATCGTGATAGGTGACGGTTTTGGAGCTTGGAGCTAGTTTTGAGATCTTGAGAATCCTGCACGACTTATAGGATTCTCATTGTAGATGTAGAATGGGCCGATTCGTTCAAGGGCCCGGGGCTTACGGGTTTCACAGGACACAGACTTGGTGCGAAGCGTTTTTAGTTTCATGGTTCAATCGACCTGTAGAGAAAGGCACAGCAGAAGTAGGTTTAGGCATTCAAGTGCTATAGGTGTTTCTGCTACGGCATATGGCTTGGAGCGTTCGATGCTGAGGCAAGAGGTGCTTGTTCAGCACACTCGGCATCTTGAGCCTTCGGCTGGTACAGTACATGGGCTGAAACGAACGATCGTTAGACTTCGACCGAAGGTTTCAGGTTCGTCTTTCAGGCTTGGGAGCGTGAACGTAAGCTGCAAGTGCTCGACGTTCAGGGGTGTTTCGGGGATTGCAGCGGGCTGTCTGAACGTTGTCTCTTTGATTTCCGCGGCCGTTTGGCATAAGTTCCATCCCTACCTACTGCATCCGAGAAAGCGCCTGGCCAGTGATCTTCAGAGTTCTTCTGTTGGGCTTGTGGACCTCGACGTATCAAGCCCCTCAAGCCTTGGACAACGGAGTCCTAGGGCCGAGATCTTCTAAAGGCTCGTTTTCGGGTTTGGCAAGCAGAAGGAGCCAAACCATGAAGATTTAGCAGCTTGCATCTTGTGCCTGTTTTCTTTCATTTGACGAGTGCTTTCGGATGTTGGAAGATCCTCTCTTCTTCTCTGCGGACGTGCTTGTGATGCTGTAACCTACGAGCCAATAGAGAACAGCTTCTGTGGTACATGGTGCAGTGCTTGTGTTTGCGGGTGCAGGAGGTCTCTGCAGGTTTGCTTCCTTGCTGCATCTCGACCCGATATCCTCGAAGCACCACTCCCACCCCAGCCAAGGTACTACCCCCTCTTCGTTCTGAAGTTTCCTTGTCGGGGGGCCCTGACTTTATGTATAAATTTTTGTTTTTGGGAAGGGCGGCCTAGAAGGGCATCCAAGGTTTGTAAATTCTGAAGCCTTGTTGCGATTTTGCATTGCGCGGATGAATGATCACGTTTTGCAACTGACAGCCATCTTTGTGGATGGCTATAGCCTTGCTCCTTGAACTCCAGCCTAGAGCATTGCATTGCGAGAGTGCCACACAAGTTGGCCCGAGCTGGAACCCCCCGCAACCTCTGCACCAGCAAAGCTCGAGCGAGTGACTCAGCGAATCATAGCTCCGCCTGGCGCTGAGGTAGCAATGCTCGCTAGAGCAGTCGCTGTGCTTCTTGGTTGTGGGAAGCGGTCTGGGATTCCGGGCCTGAATGGGCTGAGGGCGTTGTGGGGGGTTTGGGTGGTTCTGGATCTGGACGCTGGCAAGTTTTAGCCTTTTGGGGCTTTCGATTTTGCTTGCGTCAGCTCCCCGTTGACGCAGCAAGCGCACCTGAAGTCTTCATTTCACAGTTGAAGTTCGCAACACGATGCTGCGCTTCAGCAAACCCGGGGGCTGTCGGGCCTCGCCTGCCCTCGCTGCAGGAACCTTGTTTGCAACCCCCCGCCTCTTTCCCCTTCCGGTACAGACCCTGAATTTAACGGCCCCTCTCGTCCCTTCAGCCCCCAAACCATTGGTGACGATGTTGATCCCGACGAAAATTGTGATTCCAAATTGAGTGCGGGTTGAAAATGTGTGCTGCCCGGCTCTCGAAACTTCAACACATAAAACGCTCAGGGAGCCAGGGAATGAGCCCAGAAACATGCAAGACGCCGAAGCAGCTCAGGCTTCTGGCCGTCATGCCGGCCCTCATCGATGCCAGCTCCGAGAGCTCTTCAGCACAAACTGGCTCCGGTGTTTTCCTGAGTGCTACGGCCCAGGACCCCGCAAACTCTACACCCTCAAGACCTGAGCCCTTCTTACGCCCTATCAAGGCTTTTCGCGGGGCGGGCGCCTCCGCGCCTCCGTGGATGCTGCCGCCTTCGAGGCGGAGCTGCAGTGGCTCAGGCGAAAAGAGAGTAACAAAATACAAGCCACACAGTCCGACTCTTACTGCCGCTACTGCCGCTACTGCCGCTGCTGGTGGTTCTGCTAAAGGTCGTATTTGCTGTGGTCGGGACATAGACAGCAAGAGTAGTTGGATGAATGAGGATGACAAAGACATGACGACGAGGATAAGCATGATGATGATGATCAGCCTGACGATGAGGATGATATTCAGATTGACATTGACGTCGATGTCGATATCGATACCGATGTTGATATTTGAGAACGGTGGCTTTTGATTCATGATACTGATCTGATAATGATGAACTTGGTCAGCTTTTCATTCTGCTCACTGGGCTCTGTGCCTGCTTGCGGTATATTGCAACTGCGAGGTTTGGTGTGGCAGCTGGTTGGAAGGTGACATTTGCAGAGCTGGTTTTGCGAGGTCTTGCGTTTGGGCCCGTTGGGCGTGGTGAAGGCCCATGACACCTTCAGTAGACTCGAGCAGAAAAGAATTCAGAGCTCCGACAGTACGAAGGTGAAGCTCCGAACTCTCGAACCCGCCCGGGAGTCAGACAGCCCGAAAGCAGCCAAAGCCTGTAAAGCCCCCCCAGACCAGAAGCGACCGAAATGGTGTAGCCTCAATAACACCTTACACCTTAGATCCGACAAGCCGAAACTGAGGGCAGCCATGGGTGAGGCCCTGGGCTGCGGTGGCGAGGCCTCAGAGGGGCTTCGCTTTTTTGGTTGGGCGATTTGTGAAAACGCCTTGGGCAGCCCGAAACCTTTGAGTTTCACCGCCGCTTGCGCCCCAGACTCTGGCTCGGGAGCACTGCAGCCCGGGGTATGGATCCCGCAGGTCGCCCCTGAAAAGCTGCGCCAGCTGGAGGCCCATGGAATGAAGAGTGAGGCTTGAGCATATATTGGTACAGCTGGGGGTTCACGGTTTCGGGGGTTCTGATGTAAGACTTGTTAGTTGGAGTATCGGCATCCGGGGTCCTGAAGTCTGACTATGCTGGGAGGCCAAGAAAGGAGGGTTCTGTGGGTTTACAGATTTGGAAGCGTGTTTCCGTTGATCCGACTTGCGATCAGGGTTGTGCGTTCTGTTGCCCGAGTTGCAGTGGTAGTTCCAGGTGCTAGCTGCTAGCTCAAGGCCATTACATGCCATTTGTCTGAGCATCTGAGCGCTTCTGCCCAACTGCTGAAAAGCGAAATCCTACACCAACTTCTCGTGCTTCGTAGGCAGATCTGTCCAGTGCATTCGCCACCCTGCCAAAGAATGGCTGCAGCCTGAGCAGTTATGAGGTTGCACAGCTTCAAGTGTGTATGCTTCGGGGATCTGTGCCCGGAAAGCCTGATGCCAGCGAAGGCCTTCAAGCAAGATCATTCCGCTCTGTCCTTCCCGCAAAGCCACACAGCGACCGAAACGGAAACTTTAGAAGAATGGAGAGGCAATGTTAAAAACACTTGCCGATTCCTCACGGCGCTCACCCGTGTGGCCTTGCTTCAGGTATAAAGCTTGTCGCGTCTGTAAGTCTACGGGGGTTTGCAGTGTAGAACAGGGGCCGGCCGCATTGACCGACGCTCATTGCGCTACCTCACCTACCGCCACTTCAACCAGAAGCGCCCAGGCTGCAGGGACTGCGGGGCTCGAACACTGACGCCCGACAAAACGAAGCGCCAAAAGTGGACGTTGAGATGCCAAAGTCCTGAGACCTGGGCACTTGGCGCAAAGGCTCCCACGACCCCCAAACCCCAGAGTCCTGAAGCGAACTGAGCTGTAAAATGTAGTAAATGCTGCCGGAAAAAGAAGCCTCAGGTATGCGCTTGTTATTCGGGGGTTCGAACCCTCCAGGCCGACCAACGAGCCACTCGTTCCAACAACCCCGCTCGCGCTCGGGGTCGTGCGTTGTGAGGGCTTTGGAGAGTAGGCTCAGGGTTCAGATCTTTGGGTAAGGGCAAGAGTTCGAAGGTAGAATTTGCCAGCAGTGCGGTCGCGCAGTGTTCCTTGTGAGGATGTTCTTGCCAGTCACAGGGTGTGGCTGGTGGAGGGCACATTCACATTCCATGTTGCGGCTCAGGACATAGAATCTGTACTTGGAGTAGCCTTGTGGTTTTCATGCTCCTGAATCCTACCTTGACTTGTGCATGGCCAGGAGAGAACTCAGGTCCCTGTGGGCTGCGGCTGAGGTGCTCAGCGAGAAGGTGCCCGGCTACGTGCCCTGGCACACTCTGAGATTGTGAATTTGACATTTCGACATGGACTTCAAGGGAGTGTTCTTCGGGGTCCTGTCGCGGCAATCCCTCGTACCACTGTGGACTATCGGATCGTTATGATGACACATCCTTTTTGCTCATGGTGGTCCAACTCATTGAGGCTGCCCAAATCGGCCTCCCCTATGGTCCACACCCTAAACCCGAAAACATCCTAAAGACCAAGCCTGGATTGGTCAAATTCAGGCCGCAGATAAATCGAAACTCGCAAACCCGACATGTTGACATCGAGTTTAGAATTTTCTTGTTGCACGTAGAGCTTCGGGGAGGTGAGCAGCATGCACTTCGGAACAGAACCCTGAATGCCTTTCCAAGCCAAAACGCCTTTAACACCGAAGTTCAACAAAGCGTCAACTTTGCTTCGGAAGGTCGAGAACGTGCTGATGTCACGGCACGCGGAGGAGCGTGGCTTCGACTTGCAGGATGCCGCCTTGCTGAGCTCTGGCGCAAGAAGCCTCGAGTTTGGAGTAGACCACCAACTTGGGGATTCCCCTCGCAATCGAAATTCTGCCATGCGGTCTTTGATGTTTGTGACTTCAAGGGTTGCATCATTTGATCGCATGAGTAGGAAGAGCCCCCCCGATCTGATTCCGAATTCAGACACGTTCGAGTGCCCCAGAGTTTGGTGTCCAAGGATAACGACCATCGAGCAACTCGTGTTCGATTCGGAGAGCACGTTGCTGGCCACAGTCTATGAGGCAACTGCGTTGCCACTCGTGAACCATGATTAAGCACAGATGTTTGCAGTCCCAAAACCTACCCTGGGCGCCGACCCCTGTGACGCTTGTGCTGGGCTCCGACTCTGCGAATTCCCCTCAGCAGATGACGACGGAGATGTGTCCGAAAGCCCCTCAAAGCACTACAAGATCCCAACACACCGTGAGCATCACGTAAGTGTGATACAAGAGTCGCGAACTCAGACTGACACGTATCTCCTCTCCGCCACAGAAGCAGCGGAAGCCCCTGGTGCGGCCGCTGAGCCGCCAGGGCGTCCATCAGCTTCTCGAGGCCCTGGGGGCCTCCTTTCTACTGTGTTTTGCAGGGTGACGGTTTTCAGGGTGTTTCTAGGGTTTGGGGCCTACAAGCTTCAGCAGGGTGAAGGGTGAAAGGCGGTTCGATCTGGTGGTGTAGGGGATTATCGCGTTTGGTTAGTCTTTGTTCAGGTTTCCCACTGCAGCCAAGGTTCAATTTTCAGGGTTTGGAGCTTGGCAGTTGAAGCGATGGGCTCTGTTTAACTTTGAATCTCTTCCAGTCAGTGGCAGAGGCTCAGGCCGTTACATGTGCCGTGAAGTGCCAATGCTAAGTACGTGTGAAGGGGAGGCGGTCTCTCGCGAAGGCCTATCTGGTGCATTGGCTTCTGGGGTCGGATGAGGACCCATGTCTCTGCAGACTGAAGCAGGTAATCCGAAGCGCCTTGATTTCCAAACTGCCATTCGCCCGCTCGAACTTGGAATGAATGGATTGTTTTTTGACTGTGTGCAGGACCCTCAGATGAGGTTGCGAACATGCTATAGGTCTTTCAAATTTTAAAGGGCGTTCTGGTTTGTGGGCCATTGCGCTGCATCTCCAGCCAAAATGCTGTGCAACATAGTAGCGTTTCCGACCTGGATCTGCATAGCGTGCCAAATGTCGTTCTCAAGGTATCTATGCTCTTCCTAATGCCGCAGTTCTGAATTCTCGTTCTGCTTCCTCACATGCTTACATCACATAGCATTGGCTACGATTTCAGAGTTCAGCTTCAGTTTCTTGCATGAGCGACGCAGGAGGGCATTCGAATGCTGCTGAACAGTGAGCGGCTCCGCCGAAAGACCTTCCCGCACTGGGCACCTCGGTCGGTGGTTGAAGAGCTTCCGAGTCTTCAACCCTCAAGGCCTCATTAACCCCATCCTGCAAACCCGGACCGAAAAGTTACCTTGAAACCCAAACTCCAAGCCAAAAAGGAGTCGTTTCAGTGGGCGGGTTTACGCAGTCGAAGATGACGCCCTGCCCTATTTTTGAATCGTTGGGTTCCACCTCGGGGAAGTTCTTCCAGCAATATCGTGCCCACCCACAAAGCTCTGAAGTCTCAAGTGTGCAAAGCCTCTTACCCAACGAGCCTTACCCCGAACGCCAACAAATTGTCAAACCCTGAAGTTCAGGCCCTGACGTGAAGGAAGGTCAACTTGACTTAAAACCACAAACCCGCTCTGAGCCCTAGAAGCAATCGTTCCTGGCAGGAAGAGCTGGTCGCCTTCGCACACGGCCAGGTGAAGGCTCCGGCTCTGGATTTAGGGTTTGGAGCCTTCTGCTACTTCAGTTGTTTATGTCGACTCCTCCTCATTGCGGTTTTTTACACGAATCTCGACCGGGTGAAAGCTGGACCCAGGGTCACGGACCGCGAAGATGCATCAGTTTCGGGTTCAAAGTAGTGGCTTCAGACTCAGGGGTTGAGATTTCAGGATTTCGTGTACTGTTCTGGTTCCGCATGATTGCAACCGCGATGGCCAAGTGCTTCGCGAGAAAGGCTGATATGCTTTGCAGAGGCCTTGGACTGGGAAAGGGCACGCAGCTCGGGCTCTAGACGCTCAGTTTGCAAGGAAGAGGGAGAAAGGTTTCGAGAGTCTGAACTCGTTTAGTGGGGTAGTATTTCAGAGCTCCCTATATCGTGTCAAACCTCACACAGTCGCCTCAAGTCTTGGAATAAACTCTGTTGTGTCTAACGCGTTTAATTTGCGTTCAAATTGTCCTTTCCGGCGAAGACAAGCCCAAGCTCCAACGATCTGCCAGGGCCCCTAAGCCCTGGCGTCCCGAGCACGACTCAGAGCATTGGAACAGCTTTGACTGTAACGCTATACCTGAAGCCATTCCTGACCAACGTGAGTTACACAGACGCCGAATTCACATGGAGAGCACCCGCAGGGATCATGGTGATGACGACGATGTTACGACGATTATTTTTGGATGATGATGATGATGATGATGGTTGTTTGATTGTTTGATGGTGGTCACGGTCGTACGGTCGGTGATGGCCATGAAGAGGAACATTAAGATGATGATGATGATGATGATGATGGTGATGAGGCTGTCGTCGTCATCGTCGTCCTTGACGTCGTCCTTGACGTCGTCCTTGTCGGCGTCCTTGTCGTTGGCGTCGTCGTGTGTCATCTTGTTTTCTTGACTCCGTTTGCATCACTACCACCACGGTCACTATTCTCATCCCGGTTGTTCTTGCCGACATCATTGGTATTACAAGAAGCAACATCACATTGTCGTCATCATCACCATGACTGTGGTCATTGCCGTCATCGTGGCCGTCGTCGTCGCGATCATCATTACCATCTACATAGTCAACATCATTGCATCGTCAACATCATCACCACAGGACCATAACCATTACAGTATCACAATCAACATTGCGCCATCCCTACCACCACTACTGCATCGCCATCATCGTCGTCCATCGTCCTCCGCATCCTAATCCTCATGCAAGTTTCGGTTCACTCATCCTTTTCAGCATCGGCATCTCTCCGCCTTGCCCAGGTGGTCTCACGGCTGGCCGGTACAGCTTTGAAGATGCCCACGAGGCTGTTGCATGTGCGACGCCAACCCTTTTTAAGCTCGACTTAATTGCAAGCAGTATCAATTCCTGTTCCATCCTGAATAGCCACGGGTTCGGATCGAAGCCGGCAACGCGTAATCGATCCTTGCCTGAACCTTGGCACAAGATCGTGGGCGGCATCACCCACTCCTTCGCATCCTTCTGGGAGTCCGAATGCACTGAAATGAAGGCCGCGATGGGGATCTTCTGGTAAATTTCGCATGTAGGCATCTAATCCAATCTTCGGGCTTTGGTTAACTTTGTTTGGAAGTCTAGCTCTGAAGGTGTCAGGACAATGGTCTGTTGGTGAGGTAGAGCATCATCTGGAGAATCTAGAGCTGTACCTGCAGACACTTGGCCGCGTCAGAGCCTTTGTGTGAGAGCAAGCGGCAGCACCCTGCGCGCAGACGAAAGAACGGAAACTGTGGACAAACAGGCCGAAACAAGACACCGAGACATCGGAAACTGAGCAACCCGCTCTTCTCAAAGGAGCAGCTGATCGCCATGGACTCTCAGCACACCGGCCGGGACCCTCGCATGGTCTGAGTCAAAAGAAAGAGAGCAGAGGCATGTTGTTTGACCCAGAGCCGTTCAGCTTATTGTAAAAGGGAAACTTTGGCGGTACAGGGCATGTGTTCTTGTTGGCATTCCTGCACCACCAGGGCCGGTGTAATTGTGCTGCACAGGCTTGCGAGGCGCATCCAACACAAGGCCCAAACCCTGAGACATCAACGTGCTGTACTCCAGCCTGGAAGCCCGAATCCCCAAACCTCAGCAGATCCCAAGCTGCACAACCAAAAGCTTCTTTGTCCTTAAGGCCCGAAGGTGAAGAATCCTTGTTTACGCGCCACGTGTGAGACGTCGGCACAGAATGTGCTTGTCCGCACCACTGGGATTGCGGATGCTCCCTGGCTGTGAGGTCGAGTCCCGCTGTCCAAGTTCTACGGCAGCTCGGCGAGACCTTAAGCTGTTGCGATTTCAGGCTCTAGGATTTCGGTTGAGGGTCCTGGGCGTGGTTGTGACCCTGTGACACTCGTTTTTCCTAGTCTGACCTGAGAGCCTCCCCGGTCCATCTTTGAAGCCCGACACCGTGCTTTCCATACCCTGGTTCTGAAGTCAATGACGTTGAGGTCCAAAAGCCCCAAATCTCGAATGGATCTCTCTGTAAGCATTCCTCCAACCGGAGGGCACCTGGGCACCGGTCTAAGCACTGTGGCGAGGCACCGGTCTGGAAGCCGACTGGCGCTTTGCTGAATCCGAGGCTTGGGGTTGGGAGAGGGGTGCTTTGGGCGGTCACGCTTGAAAACACGCTCCATGCTGCTGCACACTTCGGAAGTTCAGCGGGCCTTTCTTTATGTTACAACACATGGTTTTGTAACGTGAAACAAGACATTCGAGGCTTACCTCCGGGAGCTGGGAGCCCTGGATGAGACGGGCCGTGCTGGGAAGCAGGCGCCTGCGCAACCAAACCCAGTTCTGAAACAACACACTCATGTGTTTCAACGAATCGAATCGAAAGAAGCAACTACTGTATGATTTCCCTTTAACTTCCTAATCCTTTTCAAACGCCAGCTCGCAGCCATGAAGGGGCTGGAAAATATGGTCATGGTAAAGGCAGTTTAGCCGTGCTGGCCTGAACTTAAGCTGCTCACGACCAGACGCTCGATCAGTCCTAGTGACCTAGAATCAGAGAGACGACTGCTTTTTTGCTGCCAGGTGATCATCCCGAATTATATCCAGGCGGCTTCGAACTGCATCGCCGGGCGGCCGAGCTTGGCAGGTCTTTGTAGGATCCTTGTGTTGTTTGTTTGCAGTTTTTTGCTTGGGGGGCAAGGGGTTGTTTCGGGTGTATTCTGTGGGGCAGTGCATGTTCATTCATGCTGCAAACGAGTGAGTCTCTCCGTAGCTTTTAAAGGTTCATGAGCGGGCGCCCGTTAGCTTTGGGCGCAGGGGCAGGATCACTTAGCTCCTTGATTGTTGCCCTGCTTGGACAGCATCTTCAGCCCGCTCCTAGCTTCGAGCCTTCGGGAATCTTGAGCCCTCCGGTTGTGATCGACTCACCATTCGAGCTCCCTCCCATTTTCTGGATTTTGCTGCTAGCTGGGGTGCTGATCGGGATTCTCATTTCGTCACTACTGGACTTGCTGTATCTCTTCAAGCAGTTTCTGGCATTTGAGCTTCGGAATCGGCTAGCTACTCTGAGTCTCAAAGGCAACAGTCGTATATGAGAGTTGGGCCCTCGGCCGTTGACCTTCGCAACTTGGAAGCCGCTTTTGCGCGGCTTAGCATCCGCCTCGAGGCAGCTGAGGACCGCATCGCTTCGTTGGAGGAACAGCAGAGCCAGGCTCAGGGGCGCCGGTCCGAAAGCCCGTCAGAGTTTTCGGTTGTGACATCTACGCCCGTCCGACAGTCTGCAGCGAGCTCGAATCAGGTGCGCACCCCCGCTCAGGAGCATCCCTTGCAAGCTTCGGCCCAGCCTCCGGCTACATCGCCCTCGAGGCTTAGTGATCGAGAGCGTCAAGAATTGGCAGATCAGCTTGGTGATTGGTTGCGCCGAGAACTTGACGGCAGAGGCGGGGAGTATCTGGACGCGATCGTCTGGACCTTCGTTCTCGGCTTTACGTTCTTGTGCAGAATCACCGCGGAGATCGGTTTGACCCAGTACAGGTTCATTCCCGCCTGAGTGATCTCAGGGCTCACTTCCGCACGCGACAGGATCCCGGAGTTGCTATCTTCTTAGGATTCGCTACAGCGTGGGAGGCAAGGCGATCGGTGGCTCGGGCCAACTTGCGTTGGCGGGATGCCACCAACTGAGGAGGAAGAAGCAACACAATTCATTTTCGCATTTCTTCAGCAGCTACTTCGATGAAGCTCAAGAATGCCCTGATTTGGGGCATACCGCATCGTCTCCCTGGCCTATGCCGCTCCCTCACTTCGGAGCCAGCGGGGAGTGCGGCCAAAGAAAGCTCCTGACTACATCCGGGGCGAGCGCCCCCTAGACTCTGAACACAGGGCGCGCGTGAGCCGGCTGGAAGAGATGATGCGAGAAGTTGTTTGCCATTCACCCGTGTCTGCCGAGGATATGGGGCGTGTGGCCTCAAAGATCGAGAATTTGGAGGATGTCGCTGCTAGCCGCATAGGCTTGCCGATCTTTGCCGAGGATACGGCCATAGTCTGTCTGCTGCTAGAGTCGCCGATCCAGTGGAAGTTGATTTCGTCCACGAGGTGTAGTGGCTTCTCGTCTGGAGTTTGGTCAGCCCCCAAAGTTCGACCCGGCCCGCTACATGGATGTGCTCAGCCTGGATCGCTACCTTCAACCCATGGATCATGCTATCCCCGAAGAACTATGTGCTCAGGCGCCCCCGCGAGCCAGAATCATGGCCAGCGCGAAGGAGAAGTTGGAGCTCTTCAAGAAGTTGGACGAAGGAGGACGGCTAACATTTCTGCCTCCTTCCTCTACTCGCAGGCTGTGCCTGAATGGATTGTTCGCAGTGTCGAAATCGCTGACTGCCAACAGGATGATACTGTATGCTCGCAGGCCCAACCTTTTGGAGGCTGGGCTCAACCGATGGACCCAGTCTTTGGGATGTGCTGAGTCCGTGCTCCAGATATGCCTGGCCGAGAGCGAGGTGTTGGTGCTGTCTGGCGCCGACCTTAAGGACTATTACTACCACTACTGCATCAGCCCTCAACGGCTTGTTCGCAAAGCCTTGGCAGGCTATGTCGGGGAGTCGGTCGCTCGCCACTTCACGTGCTTCGAGGAGCACCTTGCGGGCAAGGGACCCTTTGGAGCTTCTTTGAATAGCATGGCCATGGGTGACCTGAACAGCGTTGAATTCGGACAGCTGGTCCACCTCTCGCTGAGCTTGCAGGCCGAGGTCTTCGTTCCGGAGGAGATGCTGACGCTGAAGTCAAGAGCCCCTCGCCCATTGCAGTAGGGGTAGTGATTGATGACCTGTTCATTGCTGAGAAGATTCCTCGTTCGAAGCTGGCCGATCTCGGCTCGGGTCTGACAGAAGGAGCCCGGGGCTCAAACGAGCCGAAGCAGCTTACGTCGAGGGAGGCTTGAAGAAGAACGTCAAGAAATCCTTCTGTGAAAAGCTCCGGGCCGAGGTCTGGGGCGCTGAGATTGACGGTGATGCTGGTACGTGCAGGCCTCTCACTTGCCGTCTCATACCGGTCATCTCTGTCACGATTGACATCATCAAGAACAAAGCCACTACTCGCCACATCTTGGCGTCGATCGTGGGTTTCTTTGTCGCAATCTTTCAGTTCCGGCGCAGGTGTAATTCGTTGCTGGAAGAGGTCTTCAAGGCGGCCCGTTGGCTTGATGAAAACAAGGCGTTCCGGATCTGGCCTGCACTCGAAGCCGAGCTCCGGATGTTGGTTCTCATTTCTCCGGTTGTCAGGTCGAACCTTCGAAGCAAGTTCTGCACTGAAGTCTCGGCCGCCGATGCTTCCGACAGCTGGGAGGCCGAAGTGTCACAAGAGTTCCCGTTTCACTTTGTCGAGGACCCTGGACCCTCAAGAGGAGTTGCCGGGCGGCGATTTCTTCGGTTACCGTCCAGTGTGGCAGACCTTGTTCAGGAGTGTGAAGTTCAAAGAAGTGTGGTGCAGGAGAATTTGGAGGCCCCGACACATAAACGTCCACGAACTGAGGACTCTGTTGGCTGGGGAGCGAAGGCGAGGGCTAAAGCATCCGAGTTCTAGAATGATTTCAGCCAGTGATTCACAAGTCTCTGGGCGTGGTGCTCAAGGGACGGTCTGCTTCGCCTCGTTTGAATGGGATTCTCCGACAGAGCCTCACTGAGCATTTGTCCTCTGATACTACTGGAGCGTACACTTATGTTGGAACCTCTGACAATCCTGCCGATACCCCACACTAGACATGCACCTGTTCGCGATGCCCGGGAAGCTGCGCCATGGTGGCTAGAGAAGGCTCTCGATGGATCGTTCGAAGAGCTTGACGCTTTCTTGAGAGAGTTCGGGTTAGATAGCATCAGCCTGCTGGGGCTCCCTCCTTTCGAAAGCATCGTGCCCCTGGCGATTGCCGAGCCGGTCGCCCCGCGACTTGAGCGGAGGCGTATGTTTCTTTCGGAGTTGTCGCGGGCGGAGCCTGAGCATGAAGCCGAGGTCTTTGCCGCTTCGTTGCTGCAGCTGACTTGGCCAAACTGCAAAGACTCCTGCCTTCAGAGACACCGGCTCGTGGATCGGAGACTGGAGGTGCGAGCTCCTTTTCCTGTGGAATGTTTGTTCACGGCGGAGTCGCTGGACTGCGGAGCAACACCAGGGCCTTCCCAAACAGCTGTTCGGCCGTTGCTTCTTTCGTGTCAGCAAACTTCCCCCAGCACGAGTACACGAGCTTCGTTTTCATGCACAATGTAAGAACGCTTCCACATCGAGATTCGCATAATTGTCGCTCGAGTTTGAATCTGGTGACTGGATTGAGCAGCTTCGTCGGAGGAGCTGTATGGATCGAGGATGAGGAGGGCGATGCCGTCGAGAACATCGGGGGGAAGCTCCTTAAGGGCCGAAATCTTGAAGTCCGACAGGGCGCCGTTTCCTTCAACCCTAGACGATGGCATATTACCCGTGAATGGAAGGGCGAGCGCACGGTGCTCGTGTGCTACAGCATCCGCGACTACATCAAGGCATCAAGGCTCCTGGCAGCGACCTGAAATTCCTGGCTGGGCTCGGCTTTCATCTCCCAGCTAGTGTTTACATCAAGTTCAGATCTTTGAGGCCTCTGGTGCCCTCTGCTGCTTCGGCATCGGGTGGAGCATTGGTAGCATGGAATGGACACAAGTTAGAGCAGCCGGCCCCCGTTGAGGATGAACCCGGCGATGGGGAGGTCTTTGACTTGCCCGTTGACGTGACACGCGACCTTGCAGAGTTTGATGCGGATCAGTTTGTGTTGCCAAAGAAATGCAAACGAGGGCTACTTGAGATGCTGCGCCGGCCCGGGTTTCTTGATTGTTACTCAGGCTCCCGAGGCGTGGCTCATGAGCTGGCCGACATCAGTGGAACCTGGGTCCTGACCTTTCACTACGGGCACTCGGCTGCGGAGGACCTGTTGCCGCTGGAGCTCCAGGAGAAGATCATAGACTTGGTCCGCCGGCGGGCCTTTTTGGGGTGCTTCGTTCTCCAGAGCTGTCCGCCCCCCCGTGCGAAGCAAGGCCCACCCGCTGGGACTGCCAGGCGCTCGTGAAAGCATGAGGCCAAAGATCCTTCACGCGGCCTTCTCAGCAGCGCTGGCTCAGGAGTTCGTGACGTTGCGGCCCCCCGTCTGGGTCGAGAACCCGCACGGGAGCTACCTTTGGGACGCCCCATACTGGAAGAGAGTCTTTAGTGGAAACTGGCGGGAAGTTTGTTGGGTGCTTGACTTCTGTGCTTTGGGAGCGGCGTGGCGCAAGAGGACCTGGTTCTTCGTCGGTGTTGAGGCGGGCGATTGTGCCGTTCGATGTCCAGGCTGCAAGTCACACCAACGCCTTTCCGGTTACTCCAGCCTCCACCGTCGACAACGGACTAAGGCTACGGAAGCCTACCCGAAGCAGATCAACATCATGCTTGCGTACCACTTGGCCAACCGCTACCTCGCTGAGCCGGCCAAGCGTCGTCTGGATCTGGCTGCTTGTGCACGGTGCATTGGGGCGAGGATGGGAGAAGCTTCTCATCCGGGACCTGTCGTCTCGAAGTTCGAGTCTCTGGAAGAGGTAACCCTAGTCACTTCGGCTACCGTCAAGATTCAGGCCCGTGTGTTGGCTGACTTCGAGGACTGGCTGCGTCAGGTGTTAAGTGATCCTGCCCTTAGGAGCCTAGAGTCTTGCGCCATGGCTTTCTGCACTCTGTTGCGTGCCTATGGTGACTTCCTTTTTCGGAGCCGCAGCCCGATGTATGTGTACAGACGTTTGTTGGCTTACATGCAAAAGCACAGGCTGGAGCTCCGGCCTTATATGCCTCTAGCCTGGGACCTGCTTACGCGCTGGGAGCGCGTCCAGCCAGTTCAACATCGAGTGCCTGTGCCGGAAGTCATCTTTCAAAGCATGTTTTTTCTCGGACTCTTGCGCGGCTGGAGACGCTGGTGTGCTATTCTGGGAATGCCTTTTTCGGCATAGCTCGGGCAGGGGAGCCGCTCCGCGCCAAGCGAAAGGACTTACTGCTGCCTTTGGACTCCGTGTCCCCGCTCTCCACTGGCGCTTTTATGGCTGTGAGAAGTCCGAAAACCGCTTTTCGAGGAAAAGGGCGTGTTCAACACTTGTGCGTTAAGGATACAGCCTTCTGCGCCTACTTGGAGTACCTGTATGCTGGCACGTCCCCCGAAGATCAGCTCTACAATGGTTCGCCGTCTGCTTTTCGAAAGCGCTGGGATGAGCTTCTGCGGGCCCTCTCCATCCCGAAGTCAGCTCGCCTCACACCTGGCGGCCTTCGCGGTGGAGGGGCTGTGAAAGCCCACAGCGAGTGTTTGAGCATTCACGACCTGATGTGGCGGATGCGGATCCGGAATTCCAGCACGCTTGAGAGCTATCTGCAAGAGGTCGCGGCACTGTCCGTCGTGCCGAGTTTGTCTCTGGAAGGTCGGCGTCGGGTCGCTGCTGCTTGTGTTCTCTACCAACCGGCTGTTAACGCCTGGACTTGCAGCAGCGGTTAGCGCTCTTGGAGCTGCTTGGAGTGGCGGCGCACGCTGCTCCCGCCGTTGTGGCCGCTTGCTTACACGTGGAAGGAGGCAGCTTTTAGCTGTGTTTTACGGCCGCCGCGGCTTGGCAGTTTTCAGTTTCTGCCTTACGAAAGCTGTGTGCTACCTGTCTCGGCTGGGCGCCTCGACCGCTTCAACCTGTTGGGCAAAGGCTGCTGAAAAAGTCTTGACGTTGCCTCTCGGAGTGTTACGGGACGAGGAAGCTGCATGTGGATTCGGTTGCAAGGGCGGTTTGCGCGAAGACAGGTGCTGCCAAGACCCCTTGGTTTGGGGAGCCTTTTTTTTTGGTTTTGCAGGATCTTGAAGAGGCTTATTTGGGGCCAAAGTGCCATCGATGCCTGTTAAACGGAAGCAAAGACTTCCTGATATCCAGTTTGGCTACAAACATAGGCAAGCGCTTCCCAAATCATGATCAGCATAAACCCGTCGGCACAACACCTATTGCATTTAAAGCGTACGGAATAATCTGAAGGCCCGAACTCTAGGGCGTCCAGTAAGTTCCTGTAGCTGGAAACACTCGAGCGTTTCCAGGGTTTCGAAACGTTCAACAAGGTTGCCACAAATCACTACATGGTCTGCTGCGTTAACGACTGCAACCCGCTCCTCGCAGAACTTGACCGCTCTCTGAGGACGGCGCACGCACTCACCACATTCAGCATGGGCTCAGGGTTTCGGTTGTGAAACTCATAATCTCATCAGCCAGCGTGTGAGGGTTTGAGCCCTATCTCGGGTGATTTGAAGCAGATATGCCGCTGAAGCTGGCATTCGGTCCAGTGTGCGCGTTCTGGTGCCGCTAGAAATCCTTGAGCGGCCTCGGGAAGTTAGACCCGAGAGGCCTTCAACTTTAAAACGTCCAAAAACTGAAAGCCCAAAGTTTTCGCCGCCTGAAACCTAAACTCAATTCGCTGTACAGATGATCCCGAGCCCTGTCAGGAGCCCCATGGCAGAGCCCCAGAGGTACCTCGGAATCTGTCATTGGGATGTGGATTTTCCAGCATGTTGGGTTGCGGGAATTTTGCGTCCAGAACCCATTTGGGTGGATCGCAGGCTCAAGGAGAAAGGGAGCAAGCGTGCGACATTCACGATCTACAATTTGTGAATTCACTCGGTTGCTGAGGATTTTGGCCGTCGTGCGAAACATGTCCTCGGGAACCTCCCTGGAGGACTGTGGGAGCCAAGATGAGCCAAGCATTCCACGGCAGTTGAGAGGTCCAGGCACAGCTGTGCCAGAGGAGCGAGGGTCCGGGATTCAAAAGTCGGAAAGCAGAAAACCGGTGTTGGATCTCGGATCTGGATTCTGCAGATGCCGGCTCCTAAACGGCTCGGTTTGAGGGCTGGTGCATTAGCAGGATGAGGCTGACGCTGCCCGTGTGGATGCAACGATGGCAGCTCAGTTGGAGACCATCGCGGCAAACCACGGCGGGGAGGTCTTGGGCCTTGGCGGGACAGGTTCGGAAAGATGTTGAAGTCGGCTTCCCAGATTTCATGCGGCACTTTTGGCATGGGTTTGGGCCTCGGCCTTCCGGACTGGAGAGTTTCGACCCTACCATGGGTGCAGGCACAGGGAGCATTGTTCTGTAGGCGTCCAGGTCTTTACAAGGCAAGAATTCAGAAACCCTCATCACCCCTCTTCTCGGAGAGGTTCCCATCCATGGCCGCCTGTTCTTGCAGTGACTCGGCTTGCCCGACAAGGTCCAAGATTCCAGCAGTTCGCGGCCCACAAGTGAAAACGAACTGCTTGCCTCCACGTGACCTTTACGATTGTTGGCCTTACAAAAAATATGGCATGCATCTGACCGAAGCTGCACTGCTGTCTTCTTCATTGTGCGTGTGTCCATGCAATCAACCTGCTTCAATGAACTGAGGTGGCTTCACTACGAAGCTTGGCAGCAGTTTGGACAGCTTGCTCGTCGGAGCGACGACTGCTTTGTCGTGGGTTATGCAGGCAGTGCCTGAGGTCTGCAACCCAAGCCTGGCAAGCCTGGATCCTCAAGATCAGCCTGCAGGTCACCAGTGTTTTCTCACCTACTTCTATGGTCTGACGGATCGCACTCCGAACCCAACCCCCGAGTGCAAGAATCGCACGCCCCCAAGGTTTTCAAGCTCTCAAACTATAGCCGTAGCTTGGCAGCCCAAAAGCCAACAGAATCTCGCGACTCTCCGGCGACTTCAGGTCTTCCCTCGACAGTGCCCCTTTCCCCACAAATCCGGGACCACAGTCCACCGTGCACCCCTGGAGTTCGAAGGCCGTCTTCGGGCTTCGGGTGCGAAACCAGAGCACTTTTCTTTTGTCAGTTCGTTTATGGGAGCTGCAGCAAGGTGACTTTGGGTTTTTTTGGCTTCGGGTTTGCGACAGTCCCGAGCAGGCCGAGGCTGCGTTCCAGCATGGGAGCGGGGGTGGAAGGGGCCTGCCTACAAACAACCAAAATCGTTGGAGGACACGCAACTTCACCACTTGACCCTGGGGCTTGTGAATGGGTCCAGCAAGGGATCGTTGTGGGAAGCTCTGCTCAACTGCCTCAGCCACAAACCCTGAATCCGAAGCTAGCCCCAGTTCCAACCCGTACATTAAGCTGCAGAAGAATCTCATTTAGTTGTGACTGCGGGGCAGGCGAGTATGTGGCCTCGCAAGAAACCATGAAGGCTCGCTCGTTGCAATTGTTTTGTTGCGGATTGTCATAGAATTGTTGCGGATTGTCATAGAAGGTCTGACCAGCTTTATAACATGTGTTGTCATGGCCGGAAGCATCACAGTTGCTGCTGGACGGTGCGCGGAGGAAGTATGTGGAAACTGGGAGAACCTACGACCTACGGATTTTGCTTAAATGAGAGTCGGGGCTTAGCATTCGGCAGTCCGCTGCGTCGCAATTCAAATTGCGGTATAGACCCCAGGCTCGAGGGCTGCGCTCAAATTAAGGCACTCAAGCACACGATTCCCATGGCAGGTCTAATTTCATAAGACCTGCGAATTCGAGATTTAAAGGCTATTGGTCCTACTGTGTTCCCAGCATAGCTCGCCTGCGAAATTGTGTGTGTGTGTGTGTGTGCGTGTGTGTGTGTGTGCAGGCAGAAGCCTCAGCTCTACCGTCCGAGTCGTTGCCGGCTTTCAATGTGACTCGTGCAGCAAGTCTAGTCTTTGCAACACTCCAACGCTTTGAGCCTGCATCCTGATGACGTGCCGTGGGCCATTGGATGGTGCTCGTTTCCTTCTGCTCCGGGTGATCTGGATTACTTGAACAACATCCACTGAACAATGCGTGGCGAGGGCTTCGCATGTTTACCCGAGTGGTACCCAAGACTATTCAAGGGAATCCTGATGCTCCCAAGACCTTCATGAATCCACAAGGAGCACGAAACACCCGGAACGCGAACGCACGGCATTGTGGCGTGAGGCGGGAGCATCACTTGTCGAGGCGGAATCGGAGGGGACTCTTGCTGGAACGCGATTTGCGAAGGCAGAAGCAGGAGTCGCACCTGGCCATGGGGCACTGTTTCAGGAAGCGGAAACGCCGGACTCCGTTGTGGGAAAACGAATTGCATTCCAAGACCTGTAGTGTGCGGACGAGCCCCGAAGAGCTGAATATTGCAGCTGTTCCATCACTTCAGAGACTTTAGAGCGATTTGACATCAGAACGAACACTCCACTTTGGGGGAGCACGATTCCCGCCCTACAGGAACCACAAGCAATACGCATCAATGAGCACATCATTGTGGCGGGAGCGCCATTCATGAAGTTCGCAAGCGCCACAGTGTTAGTTTTTTATTTTTGTTACTTTTATTTTTATGGTGAACTCGGCTGGGAGTGGGGAGAAAGCGATCTTAGTCGCAAAGGCATGCTACTAGAAAGGGAGCCAGACGGCTGTGTTCGTGCCGCGCGTTTCGCGGCCTCAACAACCGATTCACTTATTCCTTTATATACATTCCCAAGGCTATGCCGAGCTGCTTGGGGACATGTGCGTTCAAAGAGTGAATATGCCAACAAGAAGTCACAGCAGGACTGTCTACAGTAATGATGTTGACAATGATGCAGACACATAGGTAGTGGCGTTGAGAAGTACCGACAACGAAACTGACAATAGTAGTGGTATTAGCAATGGTCGCATTTTTTCGCAGAGCTGATGACACTGATGGTTTCAACGGCAATGACAATCGCATGGTCAGCAGTTATTTGAGCAGCAAGTCTAGCAGCATCATCATCATCATCATCTTCTTCTTCTTCATCCTCACTTCAGCCTCACCTTCATCCTCTTCATTCTCATCTTCATCATCCTCATCTTCATCTTCATTTTCATCACCATCGCCATCGGCAGCGCATCTGAATCAGCGGCAGCAGCAGCAGCCGCCTCAGCCTCAGCCTCAGCCTGGTCCTCGCTCTCGCCCCACCCTCGTCCTCGCCCTTGCCTTCCCTCGCCCTCGCCCTGGTTCTCGTCCTCGTCCTCGTGGTCATCGCCATCACCGGCGCCTGTGTCATCAACGTCATCATCATCATCATCATCATCATCTTTATCTTCATGTTAATCTGAATCTTCAGCTTCATCATCATATCATCATCATCATCCTCATCATCCTCATCCTCGTCACCACCACCAGCATCACCATCACCATCACCATCACCATCACCATCACCATCACCATCACCATCACCATCACCATCACCATCATCATCATCACCATCACCATCACCATCATCATCATCATCACCTTCATCATCACCATCACCATCACCATCATCATCATTATCATGTCCACCACGACCATGGTCATGTGGACCATCACTCTAGCTAAGGTTAACATCATGTGGAGTAAGGCCGTGCAACTCTGAGAGTTCGTCTGCACACTTGCAGGTGACGAATGGCACAGATGCCGAGCTGCAGCCCCCGGCCAGCAAGGGAAGGGGTCTGGGATGACTTGTCGAGGCGTCCAGGCTGCTTCCTGTCCCGCATGCTGGTGTTGCGTTGTAGCCCGAAGGCTGTGATATTTGGTTGCGCTCACTGTGCTGTTACTTGTAACTTGGAAACATGAACCCTGCACTCGGCCCGATACCTTCAGCTGCAAGCAATTGCATATAGTTGTGTAGCCGCCCAATGGCCAGTGGCCAACCCAGGTGGATGTCGCAATGGAGCGAAGAGGCGAGTTTGGCTTTAAATGGGGCGTTTTGGCTTTTGTTCTGGTTTTTGCAACAGCATCTGTCGGGTTTGGTTTTCAGGTTCTCAGAGTCTATTATTTCGGTCGTTTCGAGTTATCATCGATTGCTAGCGGGAGGGTCTCGCCCTAGGAGCAGTACAACTTCATTAGAGGCTTCTTTCAGTGGCATCATGTCAGTGACCTGGAGAAGAAATCAGCGGGCCAAATCGCACAGACGATCATCGGGTTTACGATTGCAAGCAACACTTCCGCCTCCAAACTTCGGGCTTTCAGGAAGAGCTCATTGCGGGCTACGAAGGCTGGCCCTCCGTCTGAGAGGGCTGCTCTCCATCTTCGGGCCATTTTTTTTGTCGGTTTGCGATTGATGGCATAGGAGTTGGATCATGCCGCAGCCTAGCTTTAGCAACCTGTGGTGATACAGTAAAGCAGACTGCAGGACACTGGACAAGTGAAGCTTACTTCTAAGGGCGGTGTGGTTATAAATGATTACGGGGCTTAGCATGGTTATGTATCTGTCGCGACCATAGTTATTATCATGGCTAAGTTAATGTTAGCATACTTATAAATGTGCTCATACCTGGTCACTACAAGCTTTGGATCTGTGGTTTTTGCAATATGGACTGCCGTATTTTCTGTGTCTGTTTAGCGATGCTCGTGGGCAAGAAAGCTTTATACTTTCACAGGCAGCCATGGCAGCGACAGTGATTTGATTTGTGTTTTTATAATGCTCGCAGGCAGTCTTCGCCTGCAGGGCAAGAACAGTAGCATTGAATCATGGCCATGCGTGTTTTTTGTTTTGTATATATTGCACATGATGACCGATGGAGCTTGTCTGCTCGAGAACTGGGACTCACTATAGTGTTGCACCTCAGCATGCCGCTGGCACCAGAAGTTTACGGGGAGATCGCAGCTTTGTTGCGAAAGTCCGAAGGGGGGGCACTTCCTGGTGAAGTCGGTCTCCGACTTGTTCGTCGTTCTTCGGAAAGCCGGCCTTCTTACCGAGATGCGGATCCCCCCACTTTCAGTGGGGGTGCATCCGCAGAACAGAGATGCAGCCGACGTGCATCTTCTCCCGGACAGCATTTCCCAGGTAGGCTTCGTTCCTTCCAGGATCGATGCTTTCGGGGTTGAAATCGCAACGGAGCAAGACCGCATGTACAATCAGCGGTTGGTTGATGCAGCTGGCGGACCCCCTGGAAGCATGGACAGCAACCTCCTCCAAGTGCTCAGCCTTTCAGCTTCACATACAAATTTTGCTCTGAGGCTCGTGGCTTCCTCAGCTCGACATGATTCAGCAGAACTTTCAGTGAACGGGGTGTTGAGCTTGCAGCAGGTGAAGGCCAGAGACCCAATCTTCGCAGAGCACATTGAGCACGGCGTATGCTGGCGGGTGATCTCGAAAGAGGTCGCCGAGGCTTTTCCAAACATTTTGCAGCTCATCCAGGCTTCGCAAAATGCGACACTTCAAAAATCGGAGAGCGAGGTTCAGCTCTTGAGGCGAATCTATTCGCTTGCGAGCAGACAAGAGTCGCCTGATTTTCAAAGCATCAAGAAAGTTGCCCTTATGTCAAAACCCCCTTGTGCCAATTGCTTTCCGGCACCATACAACTTCGCTTTGCGATTCTGCGGAGGAAGGGGCGGTGGCTTCCTTCGAGAAACGGAAATCTTTGTGAGAAGCTCAGGCCAGACTCATGCTGTCGGACTTGGGTTTTGGGAAGTGGCATCGCAAGAGTTCTAGAAAGGCCAGGAGCAGATTCCACATTTCCGGCATGCATTGTTGAAGCTGGCTTTGTCGGGGAGTGCGATCACGGCAAGCACAGCTCGAAAGATGTTCGCTCGCGACTGCGAGAAGAAGGTCGTGGAGGGGAACCAAGTTCTCTTCGAGCTTCGGGAGCTTCTGGTGAAAGCTGGTATCGACATCCTGCAGGACGTGAGCTTTGTCAACATCCTCGGGGTCGTCGACATGAATGTCGTGAGACTGTGTCTTGGCCTTCCTCGCCCCGACCAAGAGAAGAGTTACAAGACAGTGCAGGGCATTGCCCATGATGCCTGCATCCTTCTGGGGTTGGAGAGTCCATGGGCCACACATGCCGAGGCAAATGCTGATGGCAAGTCATCAAGCCAGGGGGCAGTTCAGCGAATGCGGGCGCTGAACCCCGATGGGTCCCTTCACAATGCACAGGATTTGCTGAGTGACCAAGGCTTCGTGCTTGGCGTTTTTGTTCGTCGGAAGGCGGACAAACTTGAGTGCGAGATCAAAAACATCACTGGCTCCCAGGTCCAACTGCAGGATCTGCAGAAGAACAGTTCCTTACCGGTGGATGGGTCTTGTTCACCCCCAGGAAGGAAACAGAGCTCTTCGAGGATTTGTCCATGCTGGGCTTCACCCAATCTCTGGATGCAGACATCCAAAAGGAGCTGGAGGTCTTGGCACAGAAGCACGATGCTGACGGGGTGCTCGGGAAACTCAGCTTCCAGATGAAGCCTCACAAAGCTTTGGCAGTCAAGCAAAAATTCAACAAGAATCAGCTGGTGCTTGTGCCCTGCACGTGGAAAATCCTGAAAAGATCCAGCACTCAAGCTGCCGTGGCGAATGCCGTCAAAGTGGAGACAGCATGGAAGATGGACGATCGGGAGTTCTGGTTAAGCTCCTGCGAATCCATGCCCAAAGCAGATGAAGATGCCAGCTCGGGGAAGTTCTGTGTCTCGCCTTTCTTCCTTGTGAATGGGTCAGAAGAACCGGGTTGCTTCAACATGGAGATCACCTTGTCAGGCAACAAGTCTGCCAGAGTCCGGGTGCCTCTACTCCGCAACAGTGTGCCTCTATCCGCAGGCGATCATTTGTCTCAGCTCGTGTCGAACAAGAGCACTCGGAATGATCTTGAGATGCCGGCTGCCCCGAAGAGGCTGAGAACCAAGCAGTAGGCGCACAAGAGCACATCCATCCGATGTTCGAGATAGCTTCAGCCAGCTTAAGATTAATCTTTTATAGATCTGTTTGTATTCTAGGATGTGAAGTGTAGATCGGAAGTGCTCGGTTGCCTCGAGGTGTGGCTTTCTTACATGCCTGCATTTTGTCCAGCAGACATGCATGGATCTATAGCTGTCCCAGCCTTTCCTGCACAGAGGTATGTGACTGTCGTTGCAGCTGGAAACCTGCAGTGCTTTGCAATGCAGGAGATTTGCTGTTGTGCCCAGCTCGCTCTCAAGCCTATATAATATACCTCGCAGCCTTTCGCCCGTGCTTTTTGGAGCTCATCATGGAGGACCTTCGCATCGAGCAAAAGTTCGTGGTGCACTTCGGCAAATCAGTCGCCATCGTTCCTACTCAGAAGTCGTGCAAGGGGTTCCCTTCATTTGCCTCCACAAGTGAGACCGAACAAGTGTCAGTTTGCTTTCTGGCAAAGCACTTGATTTAAGGAAGCAGAAGAAAGACTCTGCGGGGTCGTTGGGCTGCTCGGCCTGGGACGAGCTTCTCCGCCTTCGGCAAGAATAGGCGAACTTGCTACTGCAGGAGGCCTTGAAGGAAGACGAAAATCCGCAGCCGAAGAAGGGGAAGCCTTTGCGAGCATTGTCCAAACATGCTGTCATGCTTCCCATGTCCTCTGAGTTGCAGTTCGAGGGCCAAGCGATTACCGTCCTTTTGGAGGGGTTGGGGTCGCAAACCTTGTGGGTCGAGTTCACTGAGGAGAACATTAAGTTCCTGCGGGAGAAGTGCATTGAAAGCGAGCCCGGTGCCAAGAAGAAGAAGTCGAAGCCTGCCAAGAAGCAGAAGAAGGAGCCCAGCGAGGAACTCGAGCAACCCCATGAGGACAAGGAGGAGGACGAGGAAGACTGAGTTGTTTAGGTGTATATACAGCCAGCTCGAAGGCCTGTTTTGGTGGATTAAAACCTGAACAGCAGCAAACAGAGAGAGAGAGAGAGAGAGAGAGAGAGAGAGAGAGAGAGAGAGAGAGAGAGAGAGAGAGAGAGAGAGAGAGAGAGAGAGAGAGAGAGAGAGAGAGAGAGAGAGAGAGAGAGAGAGAGAGAGAGAGAGAGAGAGGGAGAGAGAGAGAGAGAGAGTAGAAAAAATATAATGGTGAGTGGTCGAGTGAGTGCATGCGATCGATTCGGAGCCTCATGCACCAGACTTTGCTTGTGTGCTGCACTGCATTCATGGACAGCTTTTCGTGCTTTTGGAAACACTGGATCCGGTAACCCCCCCCCCCCCACACACGCACACACAGAGACACACACACAGAGACACACACACACAGAGACACACACACACAGACACACACACACACACACACACACAGACACACACACACAGACACACACACACACAGACACACACACACACACACACACACAGACACACACACACACACACCCATGCACCCATGCACCCATTCACCCATGCACCCGTGCACCCATGCACCCATGCACCCATGCACCCATGCACACATGCACCCATGCAGCCATGCACACATGCACCCATGCACACATGCACCCATGCACCCATGCACACATGCACCCATGCACACATGCACACATGCTGGCAAGCACTGCGTGCATGCATGCACTTCAGAACCTCACTTTGCGAGCTTTGGTTTTGCGGTGCAGCCATGGTGGCCTACACTATGTATTGGCAGGGCATGCCTGAGGTGGGGATTTGGAGAATGTTCAGAAACAACAAAATCGCATGTCTTCCTCAGGAGGACGAGGTGAAGATGGCGGAGGTTTCCGGCTTGGATGCTGCGGACCTCAAGCCCTCTCGAGGACCCGTCACATAAGAACACTTTTTTCAGATCGTTCCCCAGCAATGTGGCCAGGTCGGCAGAAGCATCGACGGCAGGGGCATCGTGCCCGCCTTCGGTGGACCCGATCCGGGGCCTGGCACATCGATGTGCTGGAGGATCTCACCCAGCCGGAGATGCTGTCCGTGTGGTACAACGACACGGGCAGCCAGTCTCCTCCTGAAGAAGGCATGGAAAGCTTGGCACTTAAGTACCTGCGATGGGATCCTGCAGTTGGTCAGGTTGGCAGTTCTGGGACATGTACAAGAACCAGTACAGGGAGTCCAGGATCCTTTTGAAGGCTTTCTTTGTTAAGACCCTGCTGTGGTTTTCATAAATAAGGAGGCCAAACCCAGCGATGCTGGAGTCAGGTTGCAGGCGGCCGAAAGCACGACTTTGTTTTGCTGTCATGAATACTTTGTTCCTTGGGAGCAGGCAGCAAATCCACCAGGTGATGCAGGCGGGCTCCCATGCACGGCTGAAGCTTTGCTCTTGAAGTATCGGTTGGCATGTGCTGTTGAACTCTATAGGCCGAACACATGGAGGAGCCCAACCATGTTCCGACCCAAGCTGTGATCGGGGCCGTGCTCTCTTGGATTTTCTTTGTGGGCCGAGGGCGATGATTCAGTGGAGCCAGAGCAGGGTCTGGAGGTGCAGGGCCTGATCTTTCCGTTGGGACATTGGTTTTCCACGGGTTTTCTTTGTGTGCCGCCTCTGCGAACGGCGTACTTAGACATCGTGTGGCCGAATGATTCGTCTCTATACGACCACACCGAGGGCTATGACCTTGTGGAGCCAGAAGAGGCTTTGGAGGTGATAGGGCCTCAGGTTTCCATTGAGACATTGGTTTTCAGTTCTTTTGAATGCAGGAGCATTCAAAAGAGGGATTCGGCCCATGGGTCGGGCCCTTGGCATCATGCATGCATGCTTGCGCGGCACATATGCGCTTATACATGCCAGGCAAAAAACGACCAGGAGGCCGGCTTGGCCAACCGGTGGGCGCATGCTGTGGTCTTTCTTGCATGCACCACCGGATGCTGTTCAGGCCACTGAGATGACGGGCGACTTCGAGGCCTTTTTAGGTGACTGCATGCTGTCACTTAAAACGGAATGTGCTTTGGGCAGGATCCTCATGGCTTGCAAGAAGACATGGAGGCATGGAGGTGTCACGGTCTGCGTGCACAGACCCCGTGCGCACGTGCTGCAGGAAACCGAAGATGTGGTTTGCGAGGCCGGAGCCAGTCGCCGGGGACTTGTATCTACTTCTTGGGTTTTTGTTTCGTTGGGAATGAACCTCTGAGGTGCCGATGCCCCCTCGGAAGCCCAACAAGGCAGGTGCTGCACCTGCATGGGGGGGGTGCCTTGAAACATGCTCAGGTGCCAGAACCCATCAAACCACCTCCGGCCAAGAGGGTCCGAGTGCAGCCGGTAGGGAGCCCATCAATCGTTTCCCGTCTGGCGCCTGCTTCTGATGGCTGCTAAGGGTGAAGCATCGAGCGGCTCCCAGGAGCTTCGTGAGCTATCTCGGCCCAGTTATTTATTTCTTTCAGAGATGTGACAGGATCCTGCACCCATGGTGGCATGGTAGGCCAACTGGCAGAACTGGCAGGCCATTCTCGACATGGGGAGTTTATAGGGTTTAGGATTGAAAGGGTTTAGGGTTTACAGGGTTTAGGGTTTATAGGGTTTAGGGTTTATATGAAACATATATCATATCATATCATATCATATCATATCATATCATATCATATCATATATATATATATAACGATATCACTCGCTTCTATATATATATATATGTCTATATGTATATATATATATATATATCTTTGCATGTATATATATATATACATATATATATATGTGGATGTGTATGTATATATATATATACGCATATATGTATAGATACATCTACATATATGCATACACACACATACACATATTGTACTTTACTTCGCCTGCAGGGCTGTCAGCTCGCAGGCAGAATTGCATGTGGAAGGCCAATTATGTATGCGTATAGCTATATATGGGTTTATTGCTTAGGTTTGATAGGTTTATATAGTTTAGGGTTCAGGGTTTTATAGGCTTGAGAGGGATAGGTGTAGGATGTGGCTTGGGAGCTCATCCGGGCATAGAACATGGAAGGCTGTGGCAGTGCCTGCTGGTGGTGCCATGCAGGTGTGGGGCAAGGACCGATCCCCCGCTCTAGTGTGGTTTGCTGCAAGTGTTCTTGTGTGACAACCGACTTGGGTTCCAGGGGGCTGGACAGCAGCAGCTGGCCAAGGCCGTGCACTCACTCGTCTTGCAGTCTTGCAGGGCCATTGGCTCGCGAGCAGGTGGAGCAAGCACTCGTGATCAGGTGAAAGCCCCATGGGCTGGCGCCGGCGCCAAAGCCGCCGGCTTCCAGCTGACCGGCTTTGTCGATGCACAGGGCCGGTGGTGGCCGCCGGGTGCCGGGAGGTTGGGTGCAGGTTTAGATTTGCTTCAGGAAACCCATGCCTGGCTGCAGGAGCAGAGCCCGCACAATTGCCGGGCAGGCTGTTCAGGCTGCTCGGGCAGTACCTCAAGCCCTGCAACTGGCTTCCGACACCGTTGCACTCTCGCGGGAGCAGGCGGGCCATCAGTCGGCGCTTTTTTGGCTTTCAGTGCTCGTTGCTTCCCTTGTGCAGACTCAATTCCAGCGGGAGCTGCTCATGGCGATGCAGCAGAAGCCCAGCTGAGGCCGGGGTTTTCACAATGTTGGAGGATGTTGTGTGTCCGAACATAGCCACAATACCCGCCACCAGCGGGCTCCAACACTGGGCAAACGGGCAAACAGACCGTTGTCTGGGTCTGCAAAGCAAGGGTGGCTGGGATAAGCCCACATTTATCGATCTATAATTCCTGGGTGGCCGGGGCAACCCAGAAACTATCGATCTATGATTTTGGGGTGGCCGGGGCCACCCGGACAATCTCGATCTATAATTTTGGGGTGGTCGGGATCAGCCCAGGAATATGGATCTATATTTTTGGGGTTGCCGGGGCCACCCAGAAAATATCGATCTATAAAAATGGGTTTTCGTGATGGTGGTCGTTTCCTCGTGCGAAGACACAAACAAGCCTGATTACACAGTGGCCGGGTCGGCCTCTCCTCTTGGACCCTCGAGTGGTGCTTAGACAGAATGAATGCAGTGGGCAGGTCTTGCCGAGATGGATGCCGTCTTCAGTTTTGCATCCTCTGCTTGGATCTCAGCTGAGCAATGCCGGGTGCCAGGAGCTTTGTAACCCTGCCCTTGCATTCTCTCGGTGACCGTGCTGTTGAGCTCTGACGGGGTGGGAGCCTGGACTGAGACCCGCCGGGCATTCAAGCATAAGGGCATAAGTGTATGCTGGCCTCGGGTTGTGGTTGCTACAGGGATCATGTCTTCCTGGGTTTAGCCTGCATATACTGTAACACATACATACATGCATACATACATACATACATATATATTAAAGGGCACGGTCCGTGGTCTCTGCATGTGGCTGCTTCCGAGGCATAGAACGGGCATGCAAAGCTATGAAGCACTTAGCTGCTCATGTCTCGGTCTAGGTGGGCTCTTCTTTGCTGTGAGCCGCCGCTGAGTGCCATGTGTCCGAGTTTATTCAAAAGGAAGCCGGAAACCTGCCAGCGAGCATGCGCTGCCCTGCATTGGCGATTTCATGTTGTTGCATGCTGTACATGTATACTGCAGTGACACGACGACAGGAGACAGGAACAACCAGAGAAAACAGCAGAGGGCAAACGGCAACACATTTGGCTGCAAAGCAACCTGCAATCGCCCCTGTCTTTCTTTCTCTTTATCTCTCCCCCTCACTTTCTCTTTGCCTCGCTTGTTTCTCTCTGTTGGACATGTATATATTTATACTAGAGATACTAGAAGACAATTGGCCCGAAAGCATCATCAGCGAAGAGTGTGGGGCTATGTGATAGATCCAGTGTATACAGAGTCAAGAGTCATAGAGTCCATGAGTCATGAGTCATAAAGTCATAGAGTTACAGTGAGATAGCGTCATAGAGTCATAGTGAGATAGAGTCACAGAGTCATGGAGTCATCTATGTACCATGCACTTGACTCGATGTAGTTCACTCTATGCTCTATGTGTGGGAACGTTTAATCGAGATCCCCATAGCGTGAGGGCTCATAGCCTGACCTTGACCTCGAGAGGCACATACAGTCAAAAGTCATAGAGTCCATGAGTCATGAGTCATAAAGTCATAGAGTTACAGTGAGATAGCGTCATAGAGTCATAGTGAGATAGAGTCACAGAGTCATGGAGTCATCTATGTGCCATGCACTTGACTCGATGTAGTTCACTCTATGCTCTATGTGTGGGAACGCTTAATCGAGATCCCCATAGCGTGAGGGCGCATAGCCTGACCTGGACCTCGAGAGGCACATACAGTCAAGAGTCATAGAGTCCATGAGTCATGAGTCATAAAGTCATAGAGTTACAGTGAGATAGCATCATAGAGTCATAGTGAGATAGAGTCACAAAGTCATGGAGTCATCTATGTGCCATGCACTTGACTCGATGTAGTTCACTCTATGCTCTATGTGTGGGAACGCTTAATCGAGATCCCCATAGCGTGAGGGCTCATACCCTGACCTGGACCTCGATCGTGTCGCAGCAGTAGTAGTAGTAGTAGTAGTAGTAGTAGTAGTAGTAGCAGTAGTAGTAGGAGTAGTAGTAGCAGTAGGAGTAGCAGTAGTAGTAGTAGTAGTAGTAGTAGTAGCCACATCCATGGTGCATGCTTGCTCTTTCGCAAGACAGCGTCGAAGCAAGCGATCCTTTTTCCTGCGGCGGCGACGTCGCTTGCTCGCTCAGCAACGTCCCAAAC
>CAJNDT010006013.1:1191914-1201914 GCA_905221615.1 Symbiodinium sp. CCMP2592 | reverse complement strand
CGTGTCCTCTTTCGTCTTGTAGTATGTGGATGTTGGCGTCGTTGCGGTGTTGTGGATTGGGATGGTGGTGAGATGTTGCGTGTTTTCTTTGTTTTCATGACTGTTTTGTCCTTTTTGTCTTTGTTGTCTTTCTTCTTTTTTGTCCTCGTTGTGTGCTTTGTTTTTTGCTTGTGTGTGTGACTGACTGCATGGGAGGATGTGGTGGTGTCATCCTTCCTCAGGAAGGCATCAATCTCTTCGGATCCCCACAGGCTGCTGTCGTCGTCCTCGTCCATCTGTGTGCGATCCTAAATATGTTTCAGCAACTGTAGTTCTGAGAAATGGCTGCGGAGTCACAACTGCATTGAGGCATGTGCATACGCTGATCTTCAGAAGAGAGAGAGAGGTACACAGAGACATCAATTGAGCAACCTCGCCGACCGGCATGACCTTTCAACATGATGCTCTTAATGTTGAACCTCATCAGGAATGATGGAGTTCGCAGCACAGCTTTGCTGTGTGGTTGTTGGCTGCCGGGGGCAGCAAATGTGCATCTAATTGTCAACTCAGCAATGTTGCTCACGGAGTTCTTGACCGCTTTCTCTTGTTGGATGTAGGACTTGATGTAGTAGATACTGTCTCCTTTTGGGTAGGAGTCGTTGATGTCGGACGCTGATCAGGTTGCTCCGAATGCTTTCGTATCCACGCTTGAGATGCGATAAAGTACTCACGCCACCATGAAGAGCCGTTAGTGGCCCAATGCCATCTCCATTGTGATGCCGTGGGAGATCGCGATCTGGTGCGTTGTTCCATGGTGCTAACACAACTGGTTGTTTTTCAAAATGCTGCGGGAAAGAGTGCATCAATCGCTGCATACCTAACATATGTGAAGTGAATGCACTGACTGTAACAATTGGCAAAAACGACTATCATTGTTTTCACCGTCCGCTGCAAAGCGCCCGATGATGGTATGCACATGGTTCACCACCTATTGTTGCGAAGCTTCGAGTCTTTCCACTCGTTGCTTTAGCTCTGTGATCTGCCTGGTTGTTTGCAGAATAAACTCGGCTAATTGGTCGCGTAGAGCCTCGTCACTGAATGTGGAAGGTTCACTTCCAGTTTCGGAATCATAGTCCCGATGTTGTGTCAAAATCTCCATGAGGGCCTCGGAGAGAGCTTCACGTCGTGCCTCATCGACGGGTGGCGAATCTGTAGTCGCTGTGTTTGTCGGAAGAGATGCTTCGCTCATGGCTCGATGTCGGGATTCCAATAGGTGTCACTCTGAGGCAAAAACTTCAGAAGGCAAAGTTATGGTGTGTGTCTGAAAGCAACATGTGTTGAAATGCGAGAAGTATGCACTACCTGGCTCTTTTTATACCGGCGTAGCTTAGCAGCATATTCACGACCAGTCAGGCGCGTTTTGCCTGATGAGGCTTTCGAGTACGTCGAGCTGCTGTTTGCACGAGGCGAGGATCGCCGTGGTAGCCTCGTGTTGAGTGGTCAACACCGTTGTAGCCTGTTGTATCAGGCGCTCGAGTTTGGCATTCGATTCAAGCAACGAATTGTGAAACTGCGTTATTGCTGCCATAATCTCAGTCGATGAATTCGGATCAGAATGATGCGGAGGTGGAAATGGCGGGGTCGCTGGTGCAGCCACTGCTGCGTCCTGCTGTTCTTCCGGATCTTGGTGTTGCTCTTGGTAATCTTGGAAATCTTCGTCTTCTGCAACACGTAGGAACTGAGAGCGCAAAAGCGCCGGCTGTTGATTGTGGCTGCCAACCGCAGGTTGCTCGTTGCGGCGTCTGCTATGCTTGGAGATGGATGGCCGAGGACGGCCGCTCAGCGCTTTGTGGCTTGGCTGCAATCTGCCAGTCATGGCACTTTTATACATGATGATGCCTCAGTTAAACCCTGTAAATGGCTGCGGGAAACACTGTGTTGATACAAGGCGGCTCTCATGTTGCAAAGTTGCATGGCTCTGGACACACGCACGGCAACTTGGCACAGTGTTTTGCTTACAGCTGTTGATCAGTATAGCCGGCAGCGATGTAGAGATCGCGCATGGCTCGAATGGCTGATGTGGCCTCGCTGCCTGGTGTTGTCACTCTGCGTACCATGCGTGTGCGGGCCTGAAAACTGCTGCGAAGTGTTGCAACAGAGGTGGCTGACTGTGGGTGTAAAATATCCGCCTTGTGCAAAGTGCATTGATGCGTGAGGCTGCTGTGCTGAGGATTTATGGCGAAACCCAGGAAAATGTTGGCCGATTCAGTTTCAAGCTGAACCGGTGGTTTGTAGAAAGATGCGTCAGTAAGCTGTGCAAAAGGAGGCAGTCGGGTCAGCTGTGCAGGTAAAAGAAGGACGCGGTTGTCGACGTATCTGGTAGCAAAAAAGTAAGCTTGATCCTGCTTGTTGTGGTCTGGAAAATGCTTGTGGTTCGTGAAAAGTTGTTTGTATGTGTGGTGCCAGCACTGTTCTTCTACAGCAACCACGATGTTGCATAGGGCTGGGCTGCAGGGCGAGCCCATAGGTGCTCCGCGAAATTGCTCAATGAGTGATGTACCGACAGTGAAATAGTTGAGTCGGAGCACTGCAATGATGAGTTGTGGTATGTGTTGTAAGTTGTAATTGTATGCAAAGTTTGTTGCCGGAGGAGGCTTCTTGCTGCTTTTGTCTGCTTTTACCCCTGTGGACTCGATGTGTGGGGTCTTTCTGTGAGTGGTCAATGAAGAATTTGGAAGAGTGTAGTGGGTTCTTCTCTCTGTACCATCGAACCATGATGCTGTATGCTGAAAGAAACCGGCTCTGATCGACCGATGTAAAGAAGCCAGCCAAATCCTGATTGTACAGGATGTAATCTGTTGAATCTTGTAATTTCCTGCGTTGATTCAAGAAGAGTGCTGTTTGTTTGAGCTGTGTTATCCCGTCTCCTTGGTGAAAGGAGTTTGGGCATGCTTGAAGTGTCATCAGCTGCAGTAAGTCTGCTAAGGCTTCCCATAATTTTCGGCCCATGGTGTCGATGAACGCCACTATAGGACGTCCTTTCGCGAATTGCTTCTTTCTTTTCGGTAAAATGTAGGCACGTGGGATGCGGCCCCATTGTGGAAACGCCCATGTGTAAGTTGGTAGAAGACTGCGGATGTCTGTGTAGACATCGAAGCGGTGTTGTAGAGGTTGGCGCTGCGAGATCCGAAAGATCTCTTTGTCTAAAAAAGTGTTGTGTATGGCAGTGTGGTATAGTGCTGGGCAGTACCACGTGAGTCGGTTCGGGAAGTGATCTTCGCAATGGATGATGCCCGTGGGTATTTTGTGTTGGACTTGCTTGAGCATCTTGACCTGTAGTATGTTGTTTTTTCTGCAGTGTGTGTTGTGTTGTGGTATTTGTTCAGATACAAACTGCTTTGCAGTTTGATGGTTGTAAGGTAGTCCATAGTGTCGATGCCATGTGCGTATGGCTCGGCATAATTGTGAGGCCAACTGTGTGGGCTTTTGAAGGCAATTGCTTTTGCCGGAGTATGCCAAAAACTGATGTTGTGGTTGTAGTTCTGCAAGTTGGATAGCAATGTGATTGTGGAAAATGTGCTCCTGGGGTACTTGTGAGTGTAATGGTGAGCATGTACAGGGTGGTGGTGAATCAGGTTGCCATGTGGTGTGGGCATCGCGCCAATTGGGTAGAAGTTGTTGCATGGGTGGGTGCTTTTTGTAGACAGGTTTTGTGCTGGGAAGGTGGAATGGTGGAATGTGTTGTTTGTTGCTTGTTAAACGAGAGCGCAAAAATTGTCGTAGTTGTTGGGTGAAGGTGGGGTGCAAGAGTGGCTGTAGGTAAATGGGTTTTGTGACAGGAGGTGGTTTTAGTCGTCGTTTCTTGAAGACGGTGTTGAGTGCTTTTTGAGCATGTCTGCGGTCGCGTCGTGGTAAGTTGTTTGAGAGTTTGTGTAAAGCATAAACTGTGGCTGCTGGTGTATCCGAGCGAAGGAGTTGCTTTGTTGTGTCGAATCTGGTGCGGGTGTTGGAGGTAAGATGTGAGACTGTGGTCCAGGCCTGTTTCCTGGTGTGGAATAAGGTGGAGTTGGTGAAGCTTCGAATGGAGTGGTGTAGTTTGCCTCGGCGCTGCTTCGCCCATAAGGTGGCTGTGCCGTTGTGCTTGTTGTTGGCTGCTTTTGTGAAGCCGGAAAGAGCTCCTTTCATGTGTGATGTGATGTAAGGAAAGTTGAGCTTGGATTGGTGGTGTTGTATGAGAGTGTTCTCCGTGGCTTCTAATTGCTCGGTGGGTATGTTGGCTTGTAGTACAATTGGTGTGTATTGGTGGTAGCATTTGTGTTTATGCCACCATCGTAAGGCAAGTTCGGCTTGTACAATCTTGTGTTGTTGAAGTTGCTTGAATTTTCGATTGCGTGTGCCCTCTCGTTGTGTGAGAGAGTGACTTGTGCTGCCGACGTAGACGTAGCCACGAAAAGGTTGTTGTGTGGTGACTCTGCAGTATACCACCTGTGGCTGACGAAAGAAAGAGAGTGTGTACGATGGAAAAGAAATGTTTGAATGTGCAAACAGTCTCTGCAGGTTGGAGAAATGTCCTTCCTCATGTTTGAGGTAGAAATGCTGTGTACGAAGTAACAAAGTCAGGCCTTGAAGCCAGAGTATGATTTGATGGAATTGTGTGGAGACTGGTTCTGCCAATGGTGCGACGAATTGCAAGATGGATCTGCCTTGATCCAGAATGCGTATGATGTTCTTGAATTGTTTTTGTCGGAAAATTGTTGTGTGATCTAGTGTCTGTCGGTGTTGAATCAAGTACTGCCTGAGTCACTCTGTCATCTGACTGATGATAGCGACAAGTTTGATCAGTGCTGGGGAGCCAAATTTGTCGATGGCTTTGGGTGAGACACCCCAGGCGACTGCAGCGGTCTGCAGTGTCTGCTCTTGTGAGTTGCTGAGTGAAGGGAATTCCGAAGCAACAATGTCCAGGTACTTTTTTACCTGTGTTTTTTGTTTGTCGCTGATGCCTTTGATGGCACCAAACCATCTGGTCATGCCGGATTCGGAGTGAACGCCAGTGAAATGATCCTGAAACCAAACACTGGCTTTTGTGGGCTGCTGAAAGATGCGCTGGGGATCCATCTTGGGATCGAGGGGTGCCGCCTTCGTTGGTGTAAGAGTTGACTGCTTCTGTCGCTTGGCGCCCAGAGTGGAGCGTCCCGGAAAATGCATACCTGTGGTGGATGACGATGCTGGGGAAGCATGTAACGCGTTGGTGTCTTGTTCTGCAACGGTTGTGGTGGAAGGGGAGAGGTCACCAGTGGTAGGCCTGGTGTCGGTGTGTGTAGAGTCATCGATGGTAGCACGTTTTTGTCCACGAGTGGTTGTGGTGGGGGAAATCTCAATTGTGGAAATTGAGAGAGGTGGTGGAGAGGGCGTGTTGATGGGAGTGCTAGGTGCGGTGGTTCGTTTTGGTTTCTTTGGTGCTGGTGTGCTGGGTGCCTCATTGTGTGCATCCGGAGCACGGAGAGTTTCAATTGTCTCCAGTGCTGTTGAAAGTCGTGCTTCCAGGTCGCTGATGCGATGTGCCGCCAGAGTGTCTGCCTCTGTCGGCTGCGAAGGTTGAAGTGGGAGATGAGGTTGTGATTTGCTGGACTGTGGTGGTGTTGGAGATTCGGTGGGTTGTGATTGTGTGTTATCTGTGTCTGATTTGACGTCTTGCTTGTCCTTTTTGTTGCCGTCATTGTACTGGTCCTGCAGCTCTTGCAGGTATAACACCAATTCCTTGATTAGGTGTGACATTGCTGGCCGTTTTGCGAGTGTGAGCTTTTCTTGCCAGCAAAATGCGGTGGCCGCTTGGTCCAGATCAATTCTCCGTGCTCGGAGTTGACCCATAAGTTCAGTGGTAAAGACGGCTTCGCTGATGTGTTTGCTGCATGTGAGATGGATGTCGAAGCCGTGTGCGGCGTAACGTAGCCAGTACGAGGACCAATTGTGTCGCAGAAATGCGACCAATGGTGCTGTTGCGATCGGCATGCCTGCCGTGCGGTTGTGTACTGAATGTGGTGTGGATTGGATATGTTTGGGTAGGTTGAGGCCATAAAGCTGTCTGTTGCCCCAATGCTCTGGTGTTTGAACGAAGTCGTTTGGTATCTGGGGATTAGCAGGCGTGAGATTGGGGTGTTGTTGTTGTTGGGGTGTGACGGTGGCCTGAGGTAATGTATGTGAAGAAATGCTGGGGTTTCGAGTCGTCATCGGAGATGGACTCGCAAAGGTGTGTTGAGGAGTGGCAGGTGTGGGGGTTGGCAGTGTGGTGGGTGATGTTGGGCCGGAAAACTGCTGGGGTGGGGGAGGGGGTGGAGGGAACGGGGGGAAAGTGGTGTTGTGACTGTAAGTGTGAGCTGAACCCCAAGTAGTTGGGGTTAGGGGTGAGGTGTGTGGTGGGATGTTGTGAATCCCTGGTGGTGGGGAGATCGGGTGCATTGGGGTGCTGCTGGTCGAGGCTGTTTGTCGCTGCATCGTACTGATTGCTGTACCGATGATGCCTGTTGGCATTGTTGTATGCCACTGAGGCTGTGTCGGCTTGTACAAGGTTGCACAATGGGGCACTACAATTGCCTATGACTGCAAAAGCTGCAAGTGGCACATGCATGAGCAACATGGTTGGCGTGAGTGTCGATATCAACTTGTGCGATGCATCCAGCATGCAGCTGCATCGTCTCTTCTTTGGCTCAAAAGCGGGGTCGGAGCAAATGCTTGATTGCAAACAGCTATGTGCAACGGGATTCAGGCCTGGAAGAAAAAGATACTCGAGAATGAAAGGTAGACACGGAAGAAGAAAGAAAGCAACATCACTGAATAAGGCCGAATCCAACGATGCTGAAATGCCCCGAGTGGAATCCCCACTTCTCTGGGGTCCGCGCGACACCCTTTCGCCCCACGATGAAGGCTTCTCTATACATGTCCCGATACGTCATCTTGTAATGCTGATACTTAGTCCGTATTGTCCCGATGACGATCACTCCCTGTTGGCCCTTGGGCCGCCGTGTACATTGATCGGTAACTATATGTACCGTGCTTTCCGATACATCTCCTGGGGTCGCATTCCCCTATATGACGCAAGAGGGAATGGGTGGATAGGACTTGTCGTCGAAGCAATGGCTGACTGAACTTGGGCGGACCAAGTCCTCGCGCATTATGCGCGCGGCACTTGCAATGCTCGTGCCGTGTCCGGCGGTGTAGATGTATGTTTCCCCTGGTGGGTCGGTGGCACGAGTGCCGAATGCTCTGCGCTGCTCTCCAGCCCACGGGATGAATAACATAGTATGCACGCCGTCCGATATTGGCGTCAGCACTGCCCCCAGTTCGTTGCACGCTGATCGCGTGCCTGACTGTAGCACGGCATGTGCAAATTCGGCTAAAGTCTCCTGCCTGAAATCGCTGTCAGCAGCTATCTCGCCCAAGGTTTTGGCGAGTTTATGTGCTTCTTCCATGTCGACAGCGTGGGGGGTCGGCTTTTCATGATTGTAAAGCTCAGAAAAAGGCGCCACATCAATCTGTGGTGGTCTGCTCTGTTTGCCCAGTTGTTCGAGGGTTGGCTGACCCGATGGGGCAGCAGCTGTGGATGCATCAAAAGTTGGGGCAGGTGTCCGAATAGAGCTGGAGGGATTGTGCTGAACCTGTTGGCGGGAGGATGTGCCCTGTCCGGCTGGGGGCTGCTGTTGTGCTGCTTGGCTGCCCTTGATGCGAAGGGCGATTCGCTGAACCTGCGAGGCCAATGTCCTTTGTGGGACCTGGGGTGGGGTAGGTGGCCTCTGACGTGGCTGTGTGGCTCTGTAATGCCACTTGTTGGCATCATCATCACGCACTGTAGAATAGCTACGGAGCACAACCGAGGTCCGCGGAGGTGTCGACGAAAATCGCCTGGTGTCCCTGCGAGAACGACTTCTGCGGGTGTCGCGGGATCGGTGGTGTCTGCGTCGGCGGTGCTGTCTCCCGCTGCTTGCAGGTCGTGCTCTGCTGCGTGTGCGTCGTCGGCGTCTAGTGCTCACGGTGCGAGTTCTGCTGCGTGTGGGTGAGCGCCGTCGCCTGCGTGGCAACGGAGGGTGGTGGGGAGAAGTGCGTGCTGCGAACTGGTCGGTGTCTGCCGATCCCGTAGCCGTGGGTGGTTGTGTGGGTGGCAATGTGCTAACGGAGGGGGTGTTGGCTGTGTTTGTTGGTTGGGGTTGGGGAGTCATTGCCGGTGTCTGCGGGGCAATGTGTGCAGCATCGGTAGTGGTAACACTGGTGGGGTGAGATTGTGAAGCTTGTTGGATTGTTGTTGGCGGCGGTGTGTGGGGTTGTTGAGCGGGTTGTGTGGAAGGGATGTTGTAAGGTGCAGGTTGGGGTTGTGGAGCAGGTGGTGTAAAAGGAATGTTGTATGTGGTAGGCTGGGGCTGATGCGGTGTCAGATTGGATGGGCTCGTGGGAAAAACTGTTGGATGGGTAGGCAAAAGAGCAGGGTTCAAGAAAGTGGGGGGGTGTTGTGACATGAATTGCTGGGTTGGAGGTTGTTGTGGCATCTGGGGTTGTGGTGTGCTGAGATGTGTATATACCGTCGGATGCTGTGGAATAGGAGCAGTGTGTCCACACGGCATCATGGGGAAGCTGTGCGTCTGCTCGACAGGGATCGTAGTGGGTTGTGTCGGCAGTGTGTGCTGCTGAGTGGCAGCAATGCCAGTTGGCATCATTGCTGGGTAGCCTTGTGACTGCGGTACCCAGGTGTTCGGGTGAAATTGATTAAGCACCGGTCGGGTTGTTGGTGCGTATGGTGTTGCTGGTGGCTGCGCGGTAAAATAATCCGGCCACATAGCTGCAACGAAGTGGGTGAAACAAACACAGTTGCAAAAGCAAAGTGCAGGCTGTCCTGGTTGTCCCTGCTGGACTGATTTGAGAGGTCGTAGACGGAGAGAAGGAAGAGGGCCGAGTACTCTCCGAAGAGAGCGCTGTTTCACTTGCTGTAGACATTGTTACCGCGTCTGCCCTCATGTCAGGTGCACATGCCCTTGCAGTCCCTGAGGAATAAAGAAGCGGTAGAATAGAGGGCAGACTAGCGAGGTAGCACCTGCTCACTAGACGCACATTACTGCATTAGCCGTTCCTTACTGCACCTGCACTCATGTCAGACTCACATGCGAGCATCAGAGAGAGAGAGAGATAAAGTAGCATCGGGAGATTCTGAACGATCTGAACGAAGGCTGAACACCCGGTTCATCACCGGTCTCCCCGGAGGGTCACCACGGCGCCATGACGGAAAGCCGTTGCTCTGGAGTCTCATCGACCCACGCTCATCACACTGATGGATTCGGCCAAGAGTACGAGTGCAAGAGGAAAGAGAGAGGCATGTTGTTCATGTTGTAAAAGTTTGTCAGATTGTGGCAACCGTACAACTTGTTTGTATAATCTGGACACCACAGGGGGCCTGTCCTCACACTAATCTTGGCACCACAGGGGGCTGCCGAAAATTGCTCAGGTACATGACTGAGCGTCCTCAATCACTTCCCTTCCAGTGACCTAGCTTCGTTGGATCAGGTCAGTCACTGGAAGCCTGATCCCCCTGCAACATTTGAATCGTTAAGTGTCAAATGTCTGATTGTGTTGCAAAGCAAAGTTGCAAGCAGTGTAGGAGTGACCCTCTGCTCCCATGTACTAGGGAGGTTCACACACACACACACACACACACACACACACACACACACACACACACACACACACACACACACACACACACACACACACACACACACACACACCCACACACACACACACACACACACACACACACACACAAACCCACACACACACACACACACACACACACACACACACACACACACACACACACACACACACACACACACACACACACACACACACACACACACACACACACACACACACACACACACACACACACACACACACACACACCACCACACACACACCCACACCACCACAAAAACCACATCACACACACACACACACCACACACACACACACACACCACACA
>CAJNDT010006013.1:1190047-1191814 GCA_905221615.1 Symbiodinium sp. CCMP2592 | reverse complement strand
CACCCACGCACACGCCCACGCACACGCCCACCCGCACGCCCACCCACACGCCCACCCGCACGCCCACCCACACGCCCACCCACACGCCCACCCACACGCCCACACGCCCTCACGCCCACACGCCCTCACGCCCACACGCCCACACGCCCACACGCCCACACGCCCACACGCCCACACGCCCACACGCCCACACGCCCACACGCCCACACACCCACACGCCCACACGCCCACACACGCCCACACGCCCACACGCCCACACGCCCACACGCCCACACGCCCACACGCCCACACGCCCACACGCCCACACGCCCACACGCCCACACGCCCACATGCCCACATGCCCACACGCCCACACGCCCAGACGCCCATGCACACGCCCATGCACACGCCCACACGCCCACACGCCCACACGCCCACACGCCCACACGCCCACACGCCCACACGCCCACACGCCCACACGCCCACACGCCCACACGCCCACACGCACCCGCCCGCGCCCACGCGCACCGGCACACGCGCACCCGCACACGCACACGGCATCACGCACACACGCACACACGCACACGCACACACGCACACACGCCACAACACACACGCACACACGCACACACGCACCACACGCACACGCACACGCACACGCACAGCGCACCGCAAAAGCACACGCACACGCACACGCGCACACGCACATGCCACACGCAACACACGCAACACTCACCACACGCACACGTCACACGCTCGCACGCACACGCACACGCACGACACACGCACACGCCCACACGCGCACACGCGCACACGCGCACACGCCCACACGCCCACACGCACACACGCACACACGCACACACGCACACACGCACACACGCACACACGCACACACGCACACACGCACACACGCACACACGCACACACGCACACACGCACACACGCACACACGCACACACGCACACACGCACACACGCACACACGCACACACGCACACACACGCACACACGCACACACGCACACACACGCACACACGCACACACGCACACACACACACACACACGCACACACAGGCACACACACGCACACCACACACACGCACACACACGCACACACACGCACACACACGCACATACCGACACAGACACATGCACGCACACGCCCCCCCTCCCCCCGTCATACCTCCTCCTGGACGATGCCCAGCGACAAAGCTTCCAACAGATCCGCTCTGCTAAGCTTGCGCCCGGCTGAGTATCGTTGCACACCCGCAGCGACGCAGAGCCCATACAGCTCATCCCGATTCTGCTTCTCCAGCTCGGGGCGAAGCCAGGCTGCGCCCTGCTCGGCATAACCCGTGCGCAGCTCCTGCAGCTTTTGCTGCGACACAGGTTCATCGGCCTGACAGCAAGAACTACTTCACTTCAAAGCACAAAACATCCCACCTGGCCACGACACTGACGCCTTTCTGCAACAGAAACTGACATGGACAATCATCAAGAACGCCGATTCCCCATGAAGCCTGCTCCCCGACAATGCACTGTGATACAGCTTCCAACAACTCCCGCTTGGTAAGCGTGCGCCCGGGTGACTTCTGTTGCACACCCGCAGCGACAGCGAGCCCACGCAGCTCATCCCGGTTCTGCTTCCCCAGCTCGGTGCGGAGCCAGGCTTCGCCCTGCTCGGCATAACCCGCGCGCAACTTCCGCAGCAGCAAAGCCATGGGATGGAAAAAGGCGTCCACACCGGCCCTTTCGCAAGACAGCGTCGAGGCAAGCAAAGCAGTGTCCT